>JAMKCH010053684.1:0-10227 GCA_023653785.1 Ophioderma brevispina
CAAAAAAATTATGGTGGGATTATAATAGGATTTTCTAATATTTTCATATTCTTTCAAACTGGGGGGTGGGATGAGAATGAGCATGGGACTATACTCTGGTCAGTACGGTAATAATATCATCAAGTCAACGTAACACATCGCTTTGGTATTTGGTTTAATTCTCAAAACATTCTGACTAATCAGATTTTGCTTTAATAGTATTCATGTAAATGTGAGTTGAATGTAACTTACTTTGAGGCCTGAGCACCCCGTGTTTGGATACTAGGGAAACACAAGGACCCTTTGTACCGTTCTTATACATGAAAGGCGAGATATCATAGTTCGTTCAGGAATCCAGGTGATCAAGGCACATATTCGCCTCCTTCCAACTATACTGCTGTTACCAAAACTTTTCCCCTGCGGTGACACAATGGGTTGAATCTACTATAGGCTGAACCCATTTTGGATACTTTCAAAACTGAATATATTTGTCATGGGCATTTTACCAAACATTTACTTGAAAGTTTTGATAAGTATTTTGTTAACCGTGCACTGCAGTGGTTACTATGGTTATGGTGCAAGGTAAAAGGATACAAAATGCACTTCCTTTATTTTCCTGAAACAATTTCAAGTGGGAGTGCAAAAATTTGCCCAAATACCACTAAATTTGTATTAGCAACAAGTTAATTTCGTCTTAAATGGTTCTTTCAATGGGCAATTCTGACTTTTACTGCTTGGAGGTGGTTCAATTTATCCAGGGGGTGCTAAAAATAAATCAGCACCCCCCATAGGCGTCCAAGTTATGCCCCCCCCTTGCTCCCCTAGCATCCATTGTAACACATCAATATTCACTATTCCAATAATAACCATGGAATACAGTTTAAGACAATTGCATTGCATTGTAACATTTATTTTGGGCAAACTCTTAGGAATTGTTAAATCAAATAATGGAACATTTTTTGAAGAGCACCCCCAATTTTCAAAAATTTGATATTTTTGATACAGTTGTCCAAAGAAACTACACCTGCGAACGAGAATGCTAAAAAAACGCATATTTTATCATAATAAGTGATTTTTGTATTAGAATTGTATCCAGATTGGACTTTACGGCAGAGCTGAAAATGCTACGTGATGTCCGTCCATGAATGAAATAGTAGGGCACTTGGGGAGTCAAATAACCTCTAACTTGACCTTGCCTGAACCAATAAATAAACAACTAATGGATGAGCGTCGACACATTCATGGCACTATTTCCCGGCTATTTCACATTGGAAAAGCCATTCCATCAGCCGTTTATTATTATCGAGATCCTTCCGATAATAATTATTTCTAATTCAAAATTCCCGCCTCGTTTGTAGCCAGACATTTTCGATCTTAAAAAGAAACCATTCACAGGTATAGTTTTTACAAGCCAGTTACCAATGCAACCGTGTAAAAATCTCTATTTTTTTTAAAAAATTTGGGGGCGCTCTTCAAAAAATGTGGCTAATATTGCTTTTAAGTGCGTGGGTGTTGTGGAGGACTACATAATTAACATATAGATGATTTATGCTTCAAATTTATTAAATAGGCATAATCTGGCTCTTTGCATTGTCTATGTCTTTAATGTCTATGTCTGAGAGTGCCCTCAAAAGAAGTGTAAAAGAAATGAGAAGAATTTGTATCAGATACTGTATAATGGAATTTATTCGCGATTTTAACAGTTTTTGCCAAATGCGCGAGAATTTAATTTCATTCACTGTATAACATCAATGCATGACAAATCTATTGGCAGAGTTTTTTCGCGCGTTTTTTATTTTCGCGTTTTTATGTTCACTTGCGAAATTCGCAAAAATACACAACCTCACAAACCATTTCCACTTATACAGTGAGCCCAGTGAGATTCAGCTATCTTGTATTTCCCTTGGACAAGAAATTAACAGCTTGGTTGTCCCGATTTAACATACCCATGCGATATTAGGGAAGCTGGTCCCGGCAGCGATGGTTATCTCGATGTATGTTTGCTGAAAAGGGAAGCGCTGATTCCGGATCTTGCTGCTACCTTAGAAATGATGCCAAATGGTTAAGGGGGAAAATTGGATGGGCCACAGTGATCAGCAGCCATTTGTGAAAGCGTGCTTAGAGGCAATAGCATAAGGCGGCTATATAATCTCTGGCAAAAATCCTTGCTATTAAAAAGGGGTAAAAATGCCCAAATAGCTGAAAATCAAGACACAAGCTAAAATTTTGACACTAACAACATTTCAAAACAAGGAAATGCTCTTAATGAGGAAAGTCACACCCCTGAGTCTAAGGATTGCCATGAGGGTAAAAGCCACTACCCCATAGAATCACCAGTCCTGCATTTTCTCCCCTCCACAAGATTTTAAACTTTCTATTCTTCCTCAATTATATTTCAAGCACTTGTTTAAACTGTTGAATGAGACCTATACTCTGTCCAGCTCAAGTAGGAAGTCGTGACGCTGGAGTCCTTTGTACCGACTTTCAGAGCACGTGTAGTCAAAGCACAAGCGTACTAAAATCGTTAACTGCAACTGACAGGCGGCACTGGGAATACCCCCATCGCACTTCATACTTCAGACACGAAAAGCATAGTTAAGAGAAGATATCAGTTGCTCCGAAAAAAATCAAAAGTCTGATTTTTTGCCCTATAAAGCTTCGTTCAAAAATATCCCCATCTGAAAGGATTAAGCTAGAAATGTTTCTTTGGTACAAAAATGGTGAAATTTCTAATTTCGTATAGGAGCAAATAGAAATTCAGCCTGTTTTATATTGAAAATAAAGCAAATCAAATCGCCCTTTGCCTCTCTTTTAAGACTTTCGGTAGCTAAATACAAGGTAGGAAGTCTAATTAGTGTCTAATCTATATGAAATTACTTAATGACCCATTTTTTTTTGGGGGTGCCTCAAAATATCTCGTTGCGCCTTTAACATTACAATACTGACAAAAACAAATTAAAATTTTGTTTTGCAAAAATATAAAAAAAATAAAAAATTTTGAATTTTTTAACAATGTTTTTTAATTTTTTATATTTGTTCATTCAAACAGTTTGTGTTGGCTGTTAAAATTTTATAATGTTAACTACTTAGTTCTCCAGGTAGACAAGGATGAATATTTATAATCTTTTCTTGGAAATGGCCAGCACACGCAAGTGTTGAAAAAAAAACATTGCGTGCTTGGCCGGACTCGAACCAACAACCTCCATATTACCAGTGACGGGGCTTTTACCAATTATGGTAAGAGTGCCGATGTGTGTGGTTGTGTCGCAGTCATATTAAGAAGCCACTGGAATCAGATCGGAGTCAGAAGAAGCAAATCCAATGATGCCAAATTGTCAATTGCAAACACAGCAAGTCATGCAACTCAACTGAAATGTAAAATAAAATAAAACTTACCCGATCCCTCAATTTTGTAGGCAAAGTAGACGAGCACACCAAACTCCACCTTGGAATCATAACCTGGTACGTTAAGCAGGGTACGACCAGTCAGTTCTCTCTTCTCTACCTGTTGATTGGTCGAAGAAAATATACGAGTACATCACAAACCCATCAAACTAAGATTTCGCGAAGTATCAAAATTTCCTCATAATAAATTTTCTGCACATGTGGAAATATTTTTGCAGACATTATCATCACAGGGAAACTAACAAGAAAACTATACAATTAAAGGATTACTACCCAAACGTTGGTTTGGGGGTTTTATGCCTTTCAGGCATTCTATCTTGGCCATTTTTGCATATTTTTTACAAGTGAGGTGTTAAATGAAAGGGCAAGACCTAGGCAACAAAATGTATATTTCAAAAACTTTCAAAATTATTGGACTTTGGCACAATACTGATCAAAAAACATGCCAAGATACTTTTTGTGCCAACTGTAACTTTCTCTATTATATTCTGTGCCTGTTGTGACCATTTGCTTAAAGGAGAACCTGTATCAAGAATAACTTATACAATATACGCTATAAAAATAATTATTGAACACATATGGAGTGGTTTCATGGGAAAACGGAATTAACTAACCATAAAACAAATTAAAAACATTTTGTCTGACCATGCGCTATTTGAAATTCGCGCTAGTGTATATGGGATATGTATTTGTGTTATGCGATACGGATGGCACAGTAGCGTCATACACCTTCAAACATGATGCTTTCATAATGTGTATTTCCTATGGCATGTATGACGCAAACGTGCCGGTCGTATCGCATAACACGTTATACACCAGCGTGATTTTTAAATAGCACATGGTCAGACTAGAAGGTTTTAATTCATTGTTAGGGTTAATATAATTCCGTTTTTCTATGAAAACACTCGATATGTGGTCAATAATTATTTTATAGTGTATATTGTTTAATATTATTCATTGTACGGGTTCTCCTTTAAGACACACAAGGTTTAGAAAAATGGGCGAATGCTTATGCAGATGCAGTAATGCAGTGAGAGCACCCATGCCCAGCTGTGTTCAGAAATGTGACTAATATCAATCGAATGGACTTTGTTATGCGGTCACATTCCTGAACACAGCATGGGCACTCTCGCTGCATTACTGCATCTGCTTGTAGGCACCCGGTTTTTAAACTTGTAACTATCATGATGTTGTGGACTGAATGATAATTTCTAGCTTTATCTATATATCATTACAAGAGTTGTTGAAAATGGTTGAAAAGCACCCACGATTCTTGTTTTCAATACGAAACAAATAGACACAATGACAAACCCCCTTGCTAACCTCAATGTCTGAAATAGCCGACTTCAGAGTACACGACCAGTTGACCAGCCTGTTGCTACGGTAGATGGTTCCATCCTGGTGCATGCGGACAAATGCTTCCTGCACCGCGTTGGACAGTTTAGGATCCATGGTGAAACAGGCGCGTTCCCAATCAAAAGAAGATCCTAGACGTTTGAGCTGCTCATAGATACGATCTCCTTTCCTATAAGGAAGAAACACAAAAGGTGCTTAACTTTTGCTTAAAGCATTTTGAATTTCAACATAAAGACATTCATCTGGTTTAATTTGATCTTCAAAGGTATCATAAACTCCAATGGTAAATCTTCTCCACTCATTTCCCCCAATGACGTAATTAAAATTTAGATAGCTAACAGACATTGTTATTTTGCAAATTTGTTGTGGAGCAAAAATTCCTGAAGCTCACTTGGAATTCCATCCAAGCAACGCACATAAACTGTAAAACAAGCAAATCAAGGCCAGTGTTCACTTCACACCTGTGTAAGAGGCTGATTGTTTATATTTTAAAATGATCGATCTTTTGATTCAAGGCAGTAAAATGATGTTAATTTTGTGATCTTTCACTTATGAAGAGTTAAATAAAGGAGCAGTTGAATGCCTTCTGAAAAATCTCTCATTAACCCTAACACGGCCGAGAGGCAATGAGAGCCAACAAAAACGTGGTACCGGTCAGAAAATGCTTTTCGTTGCATCTGGGCCGTCAACAACTATTTTTGGTTGCGCAAATGACTCTCATTGCGTTTCATTGCATTTGGGACGTCTTCCCGGAGAATGACGCGATGTTTTTCGTTGCATCTGGGCCGTCTTCCCGGAGAATGACGCGATGTTTTTCGTTGCATCTGGGCTTTTTTTTTTTTTTTTTTTTTGTGGAGCAAAAATTCCTGAAGCTCACTTGGAATTCCATCCAAGCAACGCACATAAACTGTAAAACAAGCAAATCAAGGCCAGTGTTCACTTCACACCCGTGTAAGAGGCTGATTGTTTATATTTTAAAATGATCGATCTTTTGATTCAAGGCAGTAAAATGATGTTAATTTTGTGATCTTTCACTTATGAAGAGTTAAATAAAGGAGCAGTTGAATGCCTTCTGAAAAATCTCTCATTAAGGCCCAAGTCAAGGGATGTCAGAAAAGGGTGAAATTGAGATCGTAGCATTGACATGCTGACCAGTATCCACTACGATAAAAATATTGGACCACCCGTCCAATATGACACAATATTAGATAGGCAAAACAACAAATCCTATCTTTTATTCTCATCCTTATTTAATTTTGTTGTTGTAAATCATGGAAATTAAAGGTGGGTGTTCCGATTTATGCGTGTCTTGTTCTCCACTTGATATGAGAGCCTGGCACCTGCATACACTTACCATCAAGTATCGTGGGAAATGAACTTGCGGTTTTGATAATAGAAGCGATAACGCGCATTGCAAGGCCCTATTCACTACTGTGCTAATATTGATGGTTAACCACTAAAACGGCAGTGTTTTGTTTATATCTTGGCAAAGAGGTGGATTTTGAAGCTGAAATTTCAGGACGATAATGAGAAAAATACAGCCTTTCATCTGATATCAAATTTTTTTATATTACTCCGGGTAAATCGGGGGGGGGGGGGGGGGGGGGGGTCCCAGAGGTGATAGGAATCGGAACAAGCAACTTTTACTTTCTTCTAGTTTAACACCTTTACGGCCCAGTTCAGTCAGCCATAGTGTATAGCTATTCCTACATGTGTCTGTTTTTGCATCTAGGTTGACAGTTAAAACCATAATCCAAGGTTGAATGTTGCATAACTCTCTTCTTTTGTAAACTGCAGCAACAATGATTAACAAAGGCAAGCAAATTCCTGGCCGTCAACAATCTATAATCCCTATTATTTGCAGTGGCTTTTCAAAGGACTTGGGATTATGGGGTATTATCTGCCAGCCTAGATCTCCAAAGCCCAAAAGAGAGATATCAGAAATATACTTTGTTCTCTCTCTGGGTCAGATGTGACCCACTTGGCCATAGAGGTGTTAAAAGGCAAACAATTTCCCCACTTTAAAAAATACAGCAAGTAAACTTGCGTGATCCCCCTGGCAAGATGGCAGTATACACAAGGTGGTTAGTTGGCACACTTGACCTTTGACCTTGGTATCTGACCTTTGACCTCAACAACATATGAAGGAAACCGTATTGAACATTCGACCCAAATTAGGGATTACAACTTTTCAAAGACGACCAGAAAAACAAAAACTAACCAACTGGAACATGACCGCAGTTTTACCTTTGACCTTGGTCCATGACCTTTGAATCATCCCACATATGTAAGGAACCCAGCTATTGCACCTTCACCCCAAGTCTGGTTTAAAACCGGACTACACTTTTCGAAGGAGACGCAAAAAACGAAAACCTAACCCAAACCTCCTAACTGGAACTGGAACATGGACTCAGTTGACCTTTGACCTGGGTCCATGACTTTTTGACATAATCCACATTGAAGGAACCCCTATTGCACCTTCACCCCAAGTCTGGTTTTGTTAAAGCGGACTTAACAACTTTCGAAGGAGACGCAAAAAAAAAAAAAAAATAACGAAAACCTAACCCCCCCCCCCCCAAAAACCTAACTAAACTGGACCTTGAAAGGCCTTCAGATGAACCTTTGACCTGTGTCCATGACCTTTTACATCAACAATAGAAGGACCCATACTCACCTGTTACCCAAGGTTGGTTTAAATCGACTTAAACTTTTCGAAGGAGACGCAAAAAAAAAAAACGAAAACCTAACCAAATGGACACACAATACACACTACAATTGACATAACATAATTACACATCGGACCATGCTACACTCGCAAAATCCCCCTCGCTTTTCAAGCCAGGGGATTACATAACAATGAACCAACCCGTACGATATAGTTGTGTGCACTGCAAAAACTGGGCTTTCAAATATTGTCTACTATCATCTCAATTAGGTAGGCAATAATTAACAGCGTTGATGATAGAGGTCGGTTTGCTGGGCTTGTTGTAGTGAGCCGCCAACCAACGTGAAACCTGGATGGCCCGATATGGAAACGGCACATTGGAACCAAGTCCACCAAGCTGGCCATAAGTCCCAGCAACTTGAGCCAAGCAACCGTTGGTTGCTGCACCCAGAGTGGGCAGGGGGTTTGACCCCCACCCTTTTTATTTGACCCCCATACCCTTTTAATAGACACCCTTATACTGAAAATTTCGGACCCCCCCTTTTTAACAATTCACAAGCAATATTTGTGATTAACAGTAATGGTAAACAGCAACATAACCTTCCATTTCACAGAATATTGCAAGGTACTATGTGATAATTTTTGTGACAATTATCTATATCGTATTAATTTATTTTTTGTTGGCCAGATATTCAAAGTAGACCACAGACAGGAGTTACACGAAATGACACGTTGAACAAATGTGGTGTTAGATGATCAAGCATCCCATGTTCAAATCAGGTAGCAGTCGAGCTCAAGGCTCGGTCTTAGTCTGGCATGACTGGGCATACGGCCAGGCCGTAATTGGTACTGTCAGATCCAATTCAAAGTCATTTCAGACCCACTATCAGCATTTTCTTTCTCCTCAATCTCATATGCATCAAATCCTCAAATTCTGCATCAGAATTGAATATCTTCGTCGGCAAAAAAAAATCACGCGATCCCAAAATCCCGTTGTTTTTGACGGGCGCCGCCATTTCAGACTGAGACTTGCTAAAAATCATCGGGAGGGGTGTTTCGATCGTCGATCATTACGAAAGTATTTTCATTCACAAAAGGGGAAGACCAGAGATTTTAGTTAAAGAAACGATTGATCAAATCACCGATAACACACTGATCTACAACTGATGCTGCTTTGGAGCTCGCCGATGAGTATGGAACAGCTTTGAGCTCATGTGAAGCGGTTGGCAAATCGAGCGAGCCGGCCCCCAGGGAAGCGGATAGACAACATTTTTATGCGAGAGCCAAAGGAAGTGTTATTAGTATTACATTTCATTTCAATTGTTTACAGAATTTTATCGGCCCACCCTTGATATTCATCTCCACGTCTTTATACTAAGTCACCCGTTTTAGTGGAAAAAAGTCAGCCCCCACCCTTTTGCCGATTTTAAAGTTTGAACCCCCACGCTCATTATAATGAGTGACTGCCCACTATGGATCCTGACGCACAACTAAGTCGGCGCAGGGCACAGCGTTGTTGACTCCTCTGGAGTGGGAGAGGACGACATTGTGAAGATCTAAAACAGATCCAAGATATGAGGTTTTGTGAAGGGACAAGATCGCCTTCTGACCATTAACCAGAATAACCAGGGGACTGAACTACCTGAACTGTAAACATCACTGCCCTGAGAGTTTCCTCCTGAGACGGAGCGTGTGTTAAACCAGCCAGTCGTCCAGGTGTAGACGCAAATATGAATGCCTTGCGTTCAGTTACACGCCCAGATCCGGGCCACGGAGCCTTGGTAAAGACTAGAGGGGGGCTGTGGTAGAGGCCGAACAGAAGGAAAATGAGAACGTAGGCCTGACCGCATACCTGGAAAGTCAGCCATCGCTGATGGGCCTTAAGTATCGGAAGTGCAGGTAGGTATCCTTTAGATCGATGGAGGATGCCCAACTTCCCTTGGAAAGGCACAAAACTGCATTTACTGACGCAGAGTTTCCATCCTGAATCTCTGGGGCCTGATTGAATTTGGTCAACGGCTTGAGGTAGATTGGGACCTCCAGTCGCCAGTCTTCTTGGGGGCCACAGAAGATCGTTGAACAGAAGCCCTCTCTCACGGAGTGTGGTGGGATAGATGCTCTTTTCGTCAGAAGCTCCGACACCTCGGGCGCGCAACGTTCCCTCTGAAACTGAGATCGAGGAAGCGTTGTCTCCCTGATACTTTCCCAGCAGAGGTGGAGGAAAACTCGATGGAATACCCTTCCCTCACTGCCTGCAACACCCACTTGCCGGGGATATGGTCTCCCATTCCCCAGCATTGCTGTTTTTCAAGCGGCCGACCCACTGGGGATGTCAGTGAGGAAGCTTAGAGCCCGAAGGTCTACTAAGCTCATGGCCGCCAACCCTTCAGGACTTCTGCTGTTGCTTACTTACCCCTCTTCTTCTTAGAGGTGTGAGCACCCAAGTCCACCAGCAGGCTTAAGTTTCCCTGCTAGATGGGGGAGGATTAGAAGGATGAGGAGGCTTAGCTGCTGTTGAAGGGGCAGGTGTTGAAGTAGGGACGGAAGCACCCTGAAGAAGAGTTAGCCTTAGACTTCTTCTTAGGAGCCAAGGTAGGTTTGTTTGTACGGCCTTACGGGCATCCACGGTATCCTTCACTGTCTCCTCATGTTCATTCTTCTTTGCCCGCTTCTTGACACAAGCGCAGAAGGAAGAAACTGAAGAGGAGGCTCTTGCCGTTGAAGAGACTCATTCAAATCATCTGTCAACTCGTATTTGAAGGTCTGCTTCAGAGAAGAAGCCAGAGCATGCTCCGGCCTGACTTGTCACCAGAGGAGAGCCA
>JAMKCH010053686.1:0-15147 GCA_023653785.1 Ophioderma brevispina
ACGATATTTAAATCTAACTGACCATTATTGGAAATTCACTATTTTTGCAGTGGGGTTCATCCACTAACCCTGATTGATTTTGAAGTCAATAATTTTCCCTAAGTTATCATGATATTACTAAGATCTTTTGAACACAAGGTTTAAGGGATGGCCCTATTTACGGATATGAATTTTTCATCTTGATAGATGGCTTTCACTCCAAAACCCCCATTTGTACAGTTTTCTCGCCGATATTTTCAAACCCGTTTTTTTTTAAATGTTAGCTAAAAACGTGATTTTGTAAAATTAATATTGGTCGACCAAATGGTCACATTTGTTCGCTCATATTTCCACACCAACATCGTTTAGGCTCTAAATTTCACAGGGTTATGAGAAAAAAATAGTAGCTTTCTTCTGATACCAAAATGTTTGACCACTTCCGGTAAAATTCTGGGGCTTGTCTGGTACGAGGCTATTCTCGTCGTCTGGACCTTTAAGAGATGATTTTGTAACGTCACTGGGACCGAGACTGCCATAAATGCACGTAGCATTTCCCAAATTAACCGTTTGGAAATCCCCAATCCCAAACGAGCAGATCGTGTCCTACCCCCCCGGCAGCCATGTTGTTTGCTACGGTGTCCGATGAATAACCTCATCATTGTTCAAAGTTCCTTTTAGACAAATAACTAATCTAACCGTACACATACGTTGCGAGATACAAGTAAGCGTCTGTGCATTATCATGCTCAACATCACATACTATTGAAACCACAGCTAAAGCACGATAAAGGAATGATAACATTGTATGCGAGCTAGAAGGAATAGGCGGCCTATTTACCTCTGCTCAGAGGAAAAATAGGCGTCTATTTCCCTGTGGTCTCTCTTTCGCTCTCTTTCTTTCGTCATAGTTAAACTATTTGTGGTCTGTGATTCACTTTTTAACCAATCATGAACTTGAAATATATTCATAGGGATATTATGTTAACTAGTGCATTCCCCCTTGACCTTTGACCATATGTGTGACCTTAGATTCAGTTTGTTGTGGTGCTCAGGTCAGCGATCCTTTTGACCCAATTTGTGTCATAGGCAATATCTATGGCAATTGACATCTAATGACCTTTGACCGTTTGGGTAACTCTGAAACCACCCTGCTAAGCAATTTAGACTGTTTTCCCCTACCTTCATGCAAATATCGCCCCATAGTCAAAGCATAACATTAACGCATCTACCGGACAGACATGGATAGACTCGCAGACATATCATCTTTTTAGTAGTATAATTTTTTCAAACTCTCCGCTATGCAATAGAATAAAATACAAACTATGCCTTAAAAAGCACATTGCAAAAAGTCTCATGCAACGCAAAAACATACTTTAGAAGGAATGAACATGAACATGTTAACACAATAAACAAAAATAGTAAAAGTCCGGACGAATGAGAGATGAAATAAACTTGTAGGATTAACAAGGATGTTTTGACAGGCATCTTTTGAAGCTTTATGCAAGTTGAAGAGGTGCTAGGGAAACTCGAGAAGTGGGGGGGGTTTCTTCAAACATGGAACAAGCGAAGAGTTTCACATTTTAACTTAAAGACAGCAGTTGAAATTTCCTTTTCTATATGTAATCCAGAGGTTGTTTTTGAAGCATCCTAATGCATTTCACTTTTGCCTATACGTACGTACAAAACTGATGTCAGACTAAGGTATAAAGTGTACAAGAATTAGAGAACCACAAAACATTTCACGATCATGCTAAAAATTCCCTAAGTAAATACACTTTGGAGGTGAAACTGAGTGTAAATGTCAGGTTTTTTTTTATGTGGTTAAGGAATAGGATTTTTGGTAGATTACGTGACGCCTATATGAGGTGAAATTTCCCAAAACGTGCTTTGGTGGGATTGACTCAATAACACCCTCTGGTGTGTAATCTAAAGACTATGTGTGAATCTACATAAATGGTTTGTTTGTACAGTTAATGGATATAGGCAGCTTCCCTTACGCATCCAATATAGCGTTTTACACAATCTTTTGAGTGTGCGCGCAAGCCCGCAAATATGTACAGATTTAATCAGACAGGTTTATTTGAATCTTGGATCGAACCAACCGGCTTGAGTAGTGAGATAGTAAATAAAGTTTGCTGAATGAACTTCATACCCCAGTGGTTGCTACTACCTATGAACAATTTGTCTGATTGGCTCTTTAACAGGACACGACATGAGATAGCCTCTGAGTAACCATTCAAATCAGTGCTTCTATATCTTTGTTACACATACCACCATTCTTACAGTGCCTTGATTTGTTCATGTTATGATATTAATTACCTTCCGAGTGACCACTCAAAAGTGCTTACATACTGCTGATATATAGACGGTAGTGCACACGCTATATTTGCTTGAACCCCATGCAAATTGTCTCCTTATTTTTCGAGCAATTTTGAGCAATGGCGACACAATTTGACCCACTGATATAAACTAGTAGGACTGTATAAGAGCTATTGCCTCCCGCAAAAATCCAACAAATTCCATTTGCAGGAATCTTGCCATATAGCCTACCACACAGGAGCAACGTCTATTTGTTGTTATAGCGCCCTCTATATGCCTATTTCCCATAGAGACGTGTAAAACACTAGATTTTTATAGAAAAATCATATTTGGCCCGTATGAAATTTCATCAAATTTACAACTGTATATATATAGTTAGTGGGCCTAACTACTCTAAATTAGTTTGTCAAAAAGTGTGTCGCTGGCTGGTTGATATTTTTTGTTTTATTTATAATTCTCGTTTGGTCATAATAATGAGAACTTTCAAACAGCCTGTGAGTGCCCAAGGGCTAACAACCGTATACACAAAGCTTAACAATTAACTCTCCTACACATACCGAAATTATAAACCTATATTTCCCTTTATGGGATACCCCTTCACTCCAATCCTGAATAGATTCTGTACGAGTTCTGTACGGGGCAACACATGTATTTGGGACTTTTTAGATGGGTTTCCCAAAGACCCCTCCGATGGATTTTCCAAATGCCATGACTCACAGTTGGTCACATGCCAATCACAGATGGGTACCTTTCATGGTTATTACATGCATGGTGGCTTTTAAAGCAAAAGGATATCTTCATTTTTTTAGCTTTCCAGTGTGAAACTACTTTTGTCATGACTTCTACATTTATCAGATCAGAAGGAAACACCATGTGATACCAAACCAAAATAGAGGCCCATGTAATGTACATGTGATATGTTGTGTATGAGTCCGGTAAAAGAAGTATTGGAAACTAAAAAGGCGGTTTTAACATTTTAACCTTAGGAGGGGCTTTCCTGTAAGTGAAGTTTATTTACTGCAAAATTACTTGAGATACACTTAGTATACAAATTGCCATTAAGGACATGTTAACACAGCATGAATTTGTAATTTGTCTCTACCCTTTGGCAAAATTTGAGCTTTAGCTTACACATTGCACATTTTGGCCATCAGGAGATTTTTGAGATGTTGCTTTTTTGCTCATCGTATTTAGAATGAGTATAAAATGGCACATTTTTAAGAGGTCCAGCCATATAATTGACAAGTCGGTGATTTAATTGCTTTGTGTAATTTAATTCTAAAGCTTCATTTGTTCAACTGTCCGAGGCTAGAAAAAATACTACTGCATGAATAATAATTTATGCTTGCTTGATATCTTGATCAGAGTTTGCGAAGTGTTGTAATAATGTTACCCGGGTGACTTGTTTTGGATGTTTGGGAGGAAATGAATTTATTTTTGGACGAAAAAGGTACATAACAGCAGTGTGGTCTTCCGGATTGTGAGGGCCACTGGAAAAAATATGAAGATGTAAGGCATACTTTTGTATCGTCTGATAAATGTAGGATAATATTTGTTTGAGATTTTGTTGTTCATTGTATCATTTTCCTTTTCTGCAATTAGGTTGTAACTATTTATATGTCTTAATGTTTAACTTGGTCAATTATTCAGGGCTGACATTTCTTTCCAAAATGCCCAAAAAGCTTAGACAGTTGGGTTTACACCTACTCTTATAACAAACTGAATGTGATTTCTATTGCAGGTATAATAACAATGCTTCATGATGGTACTGATAAATACAACCTGTACCCTCCAAAGGGAGGGTACATTTTCATTGTCTGTGGTGCTGAGAGTCCAGTGAACCCTTGGAAGCATGTAAATTTTTAACCATTGATCTAATAGTCCTATAAAAACAAAATCCGAATTTATATCTGTGAGTGTGAATTGACAGGGAACCGCTAACACTTTTATGGGGTTTGACGTGTTAGCGATCTACTTGATAAAATTAAATTAAAAATTCAATATTTTTCTTCTTTTTCGGTTTTTTTGTTTTTTTAATAAACCAAACACAACGCACAGTCTTTGCGATCTGCGCATGAATACCACTTCGCAGCTCAAACAAAATTCTTCCATCGTCCATGCCTGGGGCCCCAAACAGAAGCTGGCACATACACAATCACACGGCAAACCCCTTACCACAATTATTCTAACTTGGATCAACAAATTGAGAGGCATTTTGTGAATTTTTGAACCATAGTTCTAACGTAATAGGGCCTTTCTCAGCTTGATTGTGACATGACCTTTACAAGTTTGGTAAAGCTATTGATGTAATCTTGGCAGGGGCCTTTCAAGACTGGTAGAAATATACTGAGCAATTTGTGGTTCCTGAACAAATCCTGCAAGGGCAATGTGCTTTCCATAAATGTATATTCCTCATTCCCCAACAAACCAGTCAACAAACAAATACAAATTCATCTTTTTTTAAAAAAAGAGCAAAATTAATGTTTTACTTAATTTTGGTCATAGTTTAAAGTAGGGGTCATGAAATATAGATTTTTGTTGGCTCTGTCACAGTGATTATTTTATTTTTAAACTTGTTGCGGAATTGGAGAGAATAACACTTGAACTGGAAGAAGAAAAGAGGAAGATAGAGGAAACAGCTAGAGAACTACTAGAAGAACTGAGAAAACCAAATGTAAGTTGGACCTTAGGCATGGCATCCTAAGACTTCCCCAATCCTCTTAGGGAAATCCTCAACATCCTTAATTCGTTTTTGACTTCACCCCTTCCATAATTGATCTTTGCTTACAAATTGGATGAGGTCAAACTTAACTAAAGTCTTTGCCTTTACTTGGGGTTATTCTGGACTATCTTCAATTGATTTTGGTCTGGTTAACTTGTAGAATGTATTTGCCTGAGCGAGTTCGTGACAAGCCCAATATTTTCTTGGTGAGGCTGTTGTTTTGTGTGCTATCAAACCAAAAAAAAAAATATTTATTATGCAAGAATCAGCATGACTTGACAAAATATTTTCTAAAAAGATCTAAAACTATTTAAATGCCAGTACTTACTTGCTTGACCAGTTGCATGATTGAGTGCCCATTTTTTTTTTTGCAGTATTGATTGGCATGCACACATGGTCATGAACAATGGTATTGCAGCACTATGCAGAAGTTTCTATGCATATAATAATGGTTAGTACAGGGGTTCTCAGTGCAAGTCTTTGCAAAGGGACCATGTCATGGAGTAAACAAATCTAAACCAAATTTTATAAAGAATGCCCCCACTTTGCAAAGATACCTTGAAGGTAACTTTCGATCCAGCAGAAATGGTCATTTCTGTCCCCACACTGTAAGGCCAAATTAGTCTAATATAAGAACAGTGATGGCACACATGTTGTTCATTTTTTAATGACTCACATGATTTCACTTCTATAAATGGCATACAATTTGGTTCAATACAGCAATTTTTCCTGTAAGCCTTTTCAAGGCCAAGACCCCGTGCCAAGTGTGGTTAAGATGTATAGTGACAGAATAACATCAGATATAGCAAATTCTTGATGTGTGGCAAGGAATGACACAACATCAAAGATGCGTTTGTCAATTGAAACCTTCTCTAGCTTCAAATTGGCAAAGAATTAGGGGTTTGGGGAGGGGTATGGGTGGGGGTTTTGGGGAGGTGGACAGATGGGGTGTTGTGGGATGGGGACAGATGGGAGATGGGGAGGGGGACAGATGGGACGTTTGGGAGGGGTTTCTTCTTTACTTAATTTCTGATTACTACACAACAAAATCTAAGTTTTCAACATGGCTGATTAATTGGTTATCATAGGTAATATGAGGAATTCAATCCATCAAGACTGGTAAGAAACTTCAAAGGTGGCATACAATATAAGGATTATTTTGATTAGTTACTCATGTTATATCCTATATTGAGCCAGTCAGAAGTATTGTAAGAAGACGGTGGTAGATCTCAGAGGGGTTAACCCTACTCCCACCGTACCTACTCTTGCAGAATAAATTTCCCAGCTGGGCATATTTGGCAATTTCATATTGTTCCTAAACCTCAGGGCAACACTTATGGCACTTGTGCCGGTTATTGCCTATGGGACATTTAAACCTCTATTGCAAATTTTCATAAACATGTTGGTGTTTGACCAGCAGGCATCGACATTGGGTCTCCCAAGGGCCGTAATTGGTCTCTTGGTCATTTGGGAAAGGGCAAGCAAATCTTTTGGTAGTAGGGTCATAAATCAAAAGGCTCCTTTCTCAAGTTTGGAGATGCTTTTTTGCTATATTTTTCAGGGATCGAATCCGAATTTTGGTCCAACCTCTGGGACATGTGGGGACCATTGATAAGTAATCTGGGGAAAAATTAGTACCAGAGTATAAATTTGAAATACAGTCAATATTGTGTGTAAATGTACACCAATGTTTTGTCTGTTAAAAGGATAAAAGGTATAGTTTGCTAGTTTTCTGTCTGGCCTTTGGTCATCATGGTGTAAAATTTATCCGTGCTTGGATTAAAAAAAATTGGTGTCAATTATTGCTTCTGGTCATACTGAAACAGATCCTTTTAATTCTTTTGGTGACAGGTTGGTAAAAAATTATGAATCGACCTCCTCCAACTATTGAAAAGAAGACTCACAAACAGTCTTTCCTTCCAACTTCAAGAATAGAATCCTCCTTTATGACCCTTCGCTTCATTGGGCCGAATAAAAAGACCAGGGTCTTGAAAAAGCTTGTTAAATTGTATAACATACATCAAGGTCATGTAAATTTCCTTGTGCCACACGTGTAATAAAAACTTTATAATATTGGTCATTTGACTCCTACATGTTTTATCACTCATAGGATATGTGGAAACAATGTATGCTTCATGAGAATGACATTTCATTTAACTACCTGGATTGAAATAGAAAAAGTACCAGTTCGTTCATATTTACTGTGAAGTTTTTTTGATGGCTTTCCGCTTTGCAGTCATATCACGGACACATTCTTTTGATAACATAGAGTACTAGCTCTACTGTTTGTTCAAACACACAGTATAGCTTGGTACCTTTGTGCTCGGATGACAAAAACTCAATTGCATACAACATTAGATAGCGACAATATCCACAGTCCTCTCCTGTATAAAACTGAACTAGGTTGAAAGAAAATAACTTTGATAGCCTAAAATAATTGAAAAGTTAAATGCACCGAAAGTTAACGTTGCAATTTCAGTCGTTATTTCAATCAAAGTCTTAAATTCCCTTTGAAGGATAGGCTGTCAAGAGTTTGCCATGGCAACCAGAAATAACATTTTTTTCAACTTCTTTTTCTTATTCTAATTAATGAGTAAGGCCAACCACATTGATAAGAATGTTTCAAATTAGTTTGTATTGAATGGTCTCTGCATCTGAAAGAAAAGAGTATGGAAAATGATGGCAAAATTTAATATCTGTGGGAATGTGGAGAAAGTGCTAATATAACTCATGTGCTAATACTGCATTATAAATTGCATGTTGATTTACTTTACAAACGCCAGTCATTAAGTTGAAGGGAACTGTCATTGTAATCCTCATGGCCTAGAAAAGAATTATAATTCCCCTACTATACAATTAATTTCTTGCCCGTAGGAAATTCCCTGGGGATGACAACATTTTCCCTGGGATGGCAAAATTTCCCTTTGGGATGAAAAATTCCCTACAAACACAAATCAAAATTTCTGACCAGTATGGTAAAATATCCCTCTAGGATGCATTTTCCCCTGGGATGGGCAAACATTCCCTCTGCAATGCAAAATTTCCCTCGGGATGGCAACATTTTTCCTCTGGGATGGCAATTTCCCTTTGGGATGAAAACATTTCCCTACAGCACATCAAAATTTCTTGCCAAACTTCAGAATAGATCCTCCTGTATGACCCTTCATTGGGCCTAATAAAAAAGAACCAGGGGTCTGAAACAGGCTGTTAAATTGGACAGTAACATCTAAAGGTCATGTATTAATTTCCATTGTGCCCACGTGTTAATAAAAACGTTATAATGTCCAAAGTTGACTCATAACATGTTTTATAACTCATAGGATATGTTGAAAAAAAGATGTATGCGTAATGGAAGACATTTCATTTAACTAAATGGATTGAAATAGAACAAATACAAGTTCGTCAATTTACGTGAAAGTTTTGGATGGCTTCCGCTTGCAGGTCATATCACGGACACATCTCTTGATAAACCATAGAGAATAGCTCTACTGTGTGTTCAAACACACAGTATAGGTACCCTTGTGCTAAGGATGGACAAAAACCTATTGCATACAAAAACATAGATAGCATCAATATTCCATCCTTTCCTGGTCATAACTGAACCTAGGGTTGAAGAAAAAAACATTTGATAGCATTAAAATTATTGAAAAGTTAAATGCACCGAAATTTAAACTGCTGGCAATTTCAGTTATTTCCAATAAAGGGTCTTAAAATTCTTTGAAGGAATCGGCTGTCACAGAGTTGCCCTGGCAACCAGAAATAACCATTTATTTTCAAACAATATCTCTCTTCTTATTCTAAAGAATGAGTAAGCCAACCGCATAGATGAATGTTCAATTATTTTGTAATTGAATGGGTCTCTGAATTCTGAAAGAAAGAGTATGGAAAATTGATGGGCAAAATGTAATATCTGTGGGAATGTGGAGAAAGTGCTAAATAATCATGTGCTATACTGCATTATAAATGCATGTTGATTTACTTTACAAAAAGGGCCATCATTGTTTAGTGAAAGGGAAAATGTCACTTGGTATCCCCATGCTGGAAAAAGGAATTATAATTCCCCTTACTATAAATTAAGATTTCTTGCCCTGTAGGCAGAATTTCCCTTGGGGATGACAAATTTCCTCTGGGAGGCATAATTTCCAGTTTGGTGGGAAAACATCCCTACAAACAGCAATCAAAAATTTTCTTGCCCAGGATGGTAAACATATCCCTCTAGGATGAAACATTCCCTCTGGGATGGAAACATTTCCCTATGGCATGGCAAACATTCCCTATGGGATGGCAAACATTTTCCTCTGGGATGGCAAAATGTCCCTCTGGGATGAAAACATTGCCCTTAAAAGAACAATCAAAATTTCTTGCCAGGATGGTAAAATAATATTCCCCCTGAAGATGAAAAATTCCCTCTAGTCGAGGGGACAGTCTCTATGCTGTGGTTTATAGTCCCCATCTGGGGGCAAGGGAAAACCAGTGTAAATTTCATATATAAATATTCCGATCAAGACCTGTTGTTCCCGCACATAAAAAACTGGGCCACAGTTCTAAAAATATATAAAATGTCACTTCAATCTCATTTCCCCAATATCAGTGACTCGTGGATACACATAGATTCAGCAAAAAATGGAGTTCAGAGTTAAAGTATTCAATCACCGGCCCGGATGAGTTGTAGAAAAAAACTTCAATTCCCTTTATCTGGAGTGCAGAACCATTGTTTATATTGTCGCGCAGCTGAAGAGCTTTCCAGCTGTTACGCTCTCCAATTGAGACTGAGTTACTTTTCAGGACAAAAATACTTAACCTCCATTCACGAAGATAAATAAATATTGAGGCTTCTATAGTGCGTGGATCAATTAACTGGCCAGGTTTTCATCATTTATTCGAAAAGGAAGAACACATGAACAAAAACAATCATAAGAGCATGTGATGGGCAAGCTTTGACCTCATAAAAACATGGGCAGAAAACCAAAAATCGTTAAACTTATTGTCTTTAATCCCTATTTCTATTCAAGTTTACCTTGTTTTTAGAAGAAGAATTAGTGTCCATACGACCTATATATCATGTTACACTGTTACACTGGTAGTTATGGGAGGAGGAGGACGGGCGGGTATTTGCCACTCAACCCGAATCGTGGATGGGATAACACCTGGCCAAACAAATTGCCCTACATACCCGGCCCATTGTAATATAATTAGCCATGGTTTGCTGAAGTCTATCCATATCCATTGGTCTTCTGAATGGGAAAAAGAAAAGAAATTGAGTCGACATTTTATATATTTTTAAGAATACGTGCAAGTTTTATGTGCGGAACAGACAGTTATGTGATCGTAATAATTGTATTACGAATTTACACTTGGTTTTCCCTTATCCACCAGAAGGGGACTACAGAATTTGTTATACAGTTGGTTATTATTTGGTCCCAAGTCCATGGTCAATTTGGGATAACAAAAAATTTTCCCTCGGGATGGCAAAATTTCCCCTATGGGATGGCAAGTCTAATTTCCCTCAGGGATGGCAAAAATTTCTCTCAGATAGGCAAAATTTCCCTTCTAGGATGGCAAAAATTTCCCTCAGGATGGCAAAAATTTCCCTTTGGGATAACAACATGTCCATCTAAAAAAGCACAACAAATTTTCTTGCCAGGGATGACAAAATTTCCCTCTGAGATGACAAATCTCTCCCCTTTGGGATAACAAAATTTCTTCTCTGAGATGGCACAAAATTTCCCTTGAAGATGGCAAAAATTTCCCTGCTGGAATGGCAAAAATTTACCGTTAGGATGGGGCAACATTTCTCTGGGATGGAGGCACACTTTCCTAGGGATGGAAAATTTCCCTCAGGGAGGGAAAAATTTTACCCTCAGTGATGGGACGAAAATTTCAATCTGAGATGGCAATAGAATGGCAATAGTGCATGCATGGGATCTAAGGGATGGTGATACATTCGTCCAGGTTCAGTGGCATATACCCCAGGCTTTTTGAAGGGGGCACATTTTTTGAGGGGGGTATCAGGTCAAATTTCCCCACAAGGGAAGCAGCTTCCCCCTGCGCCACCTCTGGTTAGGCCCACTAATCTGTTAGCCCTTGCTTTGTAAATGCTCTTCAGGTTCCAGGGATTGAAGGGGAAACAGCGAACTCTATGAGAGGTCAAAGGTTAGCAGAGATCTTTTTGTTTAAACCCAAAATTAAAATGCTTCCACAGAAATTGGCTGAAATTAACAAGGTGTAAAAAAATCCTTGATGAGTGAACTAATTGAAGGTGCATTTGTTAAAGGTCACTAGATATCCTTAGGAATTTTTTTTTCCCCATTTACAGTTGGTTCTGACAGTGCCCCATACAAAATTTGGAATCTCACGAGTTAGAGCGATGTCTGCATGTAAGATTAACCATTGCAGTCTGTACTCAGTCTAGTAGTTCTGGTGATATAAAAATTCAATGTTTTGGGGTAAATGGGGGGACAGGCGTGGATCACGGGAATGCCCTTTTAAGTGTTTCAGGAATAAGAGTGAAAGGTATCTGGGTCGCCCAAAACTATGTTGACCATAGTGTGCATGAATGCATGATGTGTTTGTTTTAATAATTGGCCTCAAGATAAAAAAATATTATTTGTGTCATGAAAAACAATAGCAATATAAGGCCAAAATTAAGTACCTGGGAGTATCTGGTTGCATCATTTGTTTCACTTTCTCTTGGTTTGCATTGAAAACATTCCCAAAATTTGTATTTTTTTTCTTTTGTTTTGTTTAGTGAATTAGAAGAGAGACAATAAACGCAATGAAGCAGGTAGCAGTGGACAGAGTGGAAACTCACCGAGGGCATCACAGGACTTCACACATCAGATCTGGATTGTAGTAACGATATATAGTTCCCATTAATGCTGGCAAGTTTTGGATCAACGGCAAGTTTGGACTGTCTTTCAATAACACGCCAATTATTCATGGTAGTTACCCACACAGCTACCACCGAGTAGTAGAGCATGGATTACCTTACCCACTAGACGTACACGCGGCAAGCCAGGATTCCGTGTATTGTTGCCGCATAGAGGATAGTGTACAAACAGCGGCTGTCTGCACTTGGAGTAGCTACGTGGTTACACCGGCTCTCAGCTCGCGCGGTATTTCTCATGGCCCAATTTCGTTTTTTTGATTATTTGGCCTATATTGCATTTTTTTATTAATGGGCGGGAAGCATAGGGGGGTTTTTTATGATGCCAGATTTGGAAGTTCGTTGATTTTCCTAAAAACGTTCAAAAAACTGCTAAACGGGAGCACGAGTGTATAGCGCCCTCAGTCATGAAATTTTCACCACTCTCCAAAAGGGCCGAGTGGGTAACCGCGGGGGTGTGTGGGGTAGGCACGTTGTAGCTACGTGTCTACTCCGATACTGTTCACTCAACATCTGCCCCTTCTCTCCACTAGTGGGAAATACAGGGTTAGCCATTGGGGTCATTGGGTAGGTAACAAGCAGAGTAAGGCCACATTACTGTCTGACCTAATAAAGGTGTACTTGTAAGCCTAGCTTGCAGCTACCGCCCTCGCAATTAGCCCGTGTGTGACTGTGCCGTAGCTGCCGCGGTAGGGTTAGATAGACACGGGGTAGCTGCCGTATAGGCTACCACGTGAGTAAGAATATCCGGCCGTTTGTAGGTTCGAAACTGCAGGAAAATATGGTAAATGTCCCAGGAAAATTTCTCCACCATTATTGAACTGCAGGAAACTCTCTCAGTGGTGGTTGTAGAAATATCACTGGAAAGTTGTTTTTATCAGCAAAGTATGCTGTGAGCTCACTAACACTATTTGAAATTCGTATTATTATGACAAACAAAAATACAACAAAAAAAAAGTAAGTACAATGGCATATTAGTTTTACTGCTTTATCCAATGAAATGAGATTATGGTAGCAGAAGAAGACAGTTCATATTTTTTCCCAGTGAAATTTAAGGCCCGATAGGGTTCCTATGATGTTATAGTGAACAAAAAACGTCTCTAAATACGTTCGACCCACATTAATTAACACACACTTTTATAAATGCGCCAATTTAGTTAAAAAAAATACTTGTACAATTCAAAATGCGGGAACAAGTACAGGTGGTTGTTCTGGGATTTTTGGGTATCGTGTTCTCTAATGATATGAGAGCCTGGCACCTGCAACATACACCCCCTTCAAGTACCGTGGGAAACCAAACTTGGCGGTTTTGATGTTAGACGCCATAATGCATGTTGACCATAAAGCCTATCAACATGTGCTAATATTGGTGGTTTAAAGGTTGCAACGAGAGATTTCACATATTAGGGCGTCCCCTTTTAAAAAATCGAAAGTACTGATTTTCGCCCTTATGTAAAGCTTTCCATAAAAATACTCCCATCTGAAAGGATTAAGCTCGAGAAATGTTTCTTAGTACAAAAGTTGGAAATTTTTAATTTTGTATAGGGCAAATACGAAATTCAGCGATGTTTACATTGGAAATACAAAGCAAACCAATGCCTTTTTTCCTCCTTCTTTTAAGACATTCTGTAGCGAAATACAAGGGCAAAGAAATCTATTGAGGTCTAAATTCTATATGAAATTACTATATATGACAAACTATTTGGGGCCTCAAAATCTCTTTGTTGCACCTTTACCCCCTTAAAAAACGGAGGTTTGTTTCTTATATCTTGGAAATGAAATGGATTTGTAGGCTCAATATCAGGACGGCAATGAGAAAAATATGGCCTTTCAATCTAATCAAAAGGGGATACTACTCCGGGAAATGCAGGGGGGTCCTAAGCGACGGAACACGGCACCTTTTAAATCAACATTTGTAATCAGATGTTTTGTTGATATGCTTCCAAGTGAAGTGAAACATCATATTGAAAAAAAGAACCATTGATTGGATCATCCGCCCCTTTAATGAATAGGGGGAAAGAGATGTGAACATTCAAAAAGAACAAGGACGTCAACTACATCAATGACTTTTTTATCCCGGCCCAAAAAAGGGAAAGGAGATTCTGTCATAGCAAAATCTGTTGTCTGTCCTTCAGTCTGTCTCTGTCTGTCTCCAACTGTAACCATGAGACCCCTGATTCGATCTAGATGACACTTGCACCACAGGACCTTAATATTACTTTACTTACAACGTAGCCAAGGTCAAAGGTCATACTTTGCTTATTTCATACTTTCTGCTCGTATTCCCCAGGAAAATGTGTGTAACGCTCTCTTAGGCCCCAAGAAAAAAACAAGTGTGTTCAGAAGGGACCGAACGCATAAGGTTTAAAAATTGCTTTTGCCGACCGAATAATTTTTTTTTTTAGGTTTTAGTCACTTTAAATTTTTGTGTAAATCATTTCAGAAAAAAATAAAATTGGCGGGAAAGCGGCCAAAAAAAATTGAAAAAAAAAAGTGGGCCAAAAAAATGCATTTTAAAAAAACAAAACAAAAAACAACGCAAAAAACAAAAAATTAGCATTTTTCTAAAAAAAAAATGCATTTTGCATTGCCAATTTTCAACATCTTCTGAGAAAAACTTGGTTTTTGGGCCTTACCACGGCGGGGGATTTGGCAGTGTTAACGCAGTATTTTTTAAAACTATAAACCAATAATTTGCTTAGTACTGTGTAACACTTTTCAGGCCAAAGCTGACTCTAAGATGATCCAAGGACAAAGTTTGCCTGAAAATATGCATCCTTTCTAGTCATAGCAGCACCGTCCTAGTTGCTAGATTCACATAGCTAATGATGAATTCATCATTCTGATTTTTATCAGTCTTTACCAAGTGAACATTGAAATTTCACCTTGCCACAATCGGGCCACTCTCGTTGAACTCCGCTAAACCAATAATCGGGGGCGAATGCCGTAATCCATAATTTCCCATACGCTATTAGGCAAAGTCAAAGACCATTTGAATATAGGAAAGGTCCACTCGTATTTGACGACAGGTTAGGGTGATGAAACGTTAGCTTCATTGATGATCTTAGTTGGTTATGTGGCCCAGATTGATGTTTAACACAATTGGTTAGGAAAGTTACGTTTAACGTTGAAAAAAAGTGTACAAAACCACGTCTTCAAAATTAGCCCTAGAACTAGGGCTCTCGCTATTCAGGAAAAGTATCAACTGAGCTGCGATGACGTGCTGCGCTGGTGAAGCCTTC
>JAMKCH010053688.1:0-10025 GCA_023653785.1 Ophioderma brevispina
GACACCGAAAAGATCTTTCCAAAAGGACACATATTGACGGCGTCATGGCAGAATGAAAATTTGTACCCACTTTTTCATTTTATCCACGGATTGTTAAGTCCATGGTACTGTCTAAGCTGTCTTTAGACATCACCTTCTCCAAGCACAGTCTTTAGTTCTGATTTGTCTTGTGTTTTTGCGACAAAGGACCAGTTCTGAATGAAAAGGTTAGTTTCAATTATTAGAAATTCTAAGATCTTGTCTCATTCTTCTTTACTGCGATGCTCTGCCCCCATCCACCTCCACTTTGTGCCCTAAGACCAGATGAAGACGGGTGCAGGATGCGCTCTCTTTTCCATTTCCATAATCGACTTCTAATCATTTGTCCGTCGGATGCTTTCACAGGCAGCGGTTATTCTATTGCGAAGTTCTGGACGTTTGCTGTGGTTCCGATTGATGTTTCTCTATGCGGAGTCTTGCTGGGGTTAAATCTGGGGATCTTCGCACCAGAATAACCGCTGCTTTGCAAGCATCTGAAGGACAGCTGTTAGAAAGTCGATTATGGAATGAAAAGAGAACGCAAGCCGGCATCCGTGGTACAGACGGCCAACTTCCACAAGTAGGGGAAGAGCAGAACAGTAAAGAAGAATGAGGCAAGAAGATCTTGGAATTTCTATAATGAAACTAAACTTTTCAATATCAGAAATGACCTTTGTCGCCAAAAACAAAAGAAATCATGAACAAACGAATGGGCTTGGAGAATGGTATTGTATCAAGACTACTGAAGGTAACAACCGTGGATTAAAATGAAAAGTGGACAATTTTAATAGGCCATAACTCAGTCCATATGAATCCTATTGGAAAGATCTTTTCGGTGTTGGGAAACCTAATGAATTCACTTTTCAGATGTGTATTAATTTGTGTTGGTTACTTTTTCTCCTCGTGTGATGAAATATAGAGGGCACTTTGAGGGTTCCTTGTTTTGAGACACCGGTATAAATGGGCAAATTACAGAGTCTGTCAGCAAAATATTGCCCCGCAAGAATAAGTGAGTGGTGCTACATCATGGTGAGTGACTTTCATTATTAGAGTGTGCATTAAGGTCCATTCATACAGCTGACTTTACGGGAATAGGGCATCTAGCACACGTTGGCGGTGAGTAGGGGGATGGTTGGCCGGTTGCTTCTTATGAGCATGGTCGCATCTGTCTTACTGGCCCACACTTGAAGCTGGTGTGTTTGGCTCTCTCACCGTCAAAAAGTCTGGTCTCCAAAAATCAATATGTTGAATGAAATAAGTAACATGCCAAACTTCTTTTTAGAGGTAAACAATGACTATACTACTTAACAACTGGCAAGGGCTAATTGAAGATTACACCAACAAATTTCAAACAACTATTAGGATCAAATGTAACGACACGCATATGAACAGCGCCCCCTGCTTAAAGACACCATCAGTGATCTAATCGAAAGAGATGTCCAAATATTTGAAATTCCCAAGAGCAGTTTAAAAGGGAAGGATAAGTCTGTAGAATTCACAACATTATTGTTCCAACTGCCACAATGAGAGAAAAGGGAGAACAGCAGTGTTTTTCAATGATATGAATCCCATTCAATTACGTGTTGTAAGTGTCCATACGGACGGTAATGAATAAAATATCCGGATTTGTCCTTCTTGGGTTGATTTTGGTCCATCACTTGTAGGGTAAGTTAGGATACTTATACTTGTTACAAACATGCAAATATCTGATTTTTGGTAATTTTTTTCGATTTTCTGATTGAGCAAATAACTGATAGTGCCTTACAATAGAGGTGTCCAAATCTTCCCGATTTTACATAAAATGTGTAATTTTGAGTATCAAATGTAATTTTGGGGGTATTTTACTAGTTTTAATTCGAAAGTTTTGAGGCAAGACACATTCCAAAAAGTAAATTGGAGTAAAGAAATGTAATTTTTCACCAAAATCACCATTTATTTTAGTGCAAATGTTACATATTTTGAAGGACACAATATGTCCATCTAATGTAACATTAGCAACAAACATGATGATTTTGACCAACTTTTTAGGAGAGGATTTTAATTTTTGATAGATATATTATGTATTTTAGGTCACTTATTCATATCAAGCCAATTTTCAAACTATCCTGTTTTCAGATAAATTTTTATAAATAAAATTCTGTTTTTCAGGCGAATGTTACATTTGATGGACAAAAATGGGAAAATTGTGTCCATCAAAAAGTGTAACATTCACCCCTCAAAAAAGGTCTCATATCTTGAAAACTACTTGTTACAGGCAACTCAAATTTCTACCAGATTTTGCTTTTATGAATTTCATGAGTTTAAATAGGTAAAAACATCTGACAAAGTGATCAAACAAAAATTGTAATGAAAAAATGTGTTTTCTAGATAAGGCCAAACTACTGGACCCCTCTCTCGTGAAACATGCCTTTAAAACCTTGTTTACAGTCCTGGTTAGGTCACTTGTATTTCATTCATTCTCAAGTACACTCAATATCATATAGCGCTTACACAGCTACTAGATAACAGTCGGGTTGTGCCTCTCTATGTAAACTGAGCATGCACGCACGATACTGATAAAATACTATATGATACAGGATATATTACTTGTACTACTCTGGAGAACTGAGTACAGGGAAATATCTGAAAGGGTTATCAACCGATGAAGTTACAGTATTGATGTCTACTGAATGTTAAAAGGACAGATTCACACAGAAAAGGCACTCAAACTTACCCGAATGTCGTAGGTACCAGGTGAGGCAATCCATGTGACCGTACCACGCGTCTTAGGGGGTAACATCAGTCTGTGTTCTATCAAGGAGTTCTCATGAATTAAACCATAGAAATCTCCTCCTGTAATGTGACTACCCACCTATCAGACAAAATGGAATAACCTGTTATTGAAAGCAAGTCAATCTCAGATTGAGAATTTTAAGTGATGTGTACTTCAAGGCCTCTGGACTGTTCCCGGTTAATTCTATAGAGAGGGCACGAACACCCTTATTTTCATTGATTACCAATAATACAAATGAACGAGCAGGCGGATGCTGTTTTCGCACCTACCGAGGTCAAAGTTCCATACTAATTAAAATATTACAACTGTGCACTACTACTGGGTTAAATATGTCACACTCGTCATAGCAACTACGAACATGCTATATTTTGGAAGCCATTTTGGAAATCTGCAAAAACACTGCCTGATCTTTGCGAAGGTAAACTTTCTGAACAAACCACATGTTCTTGGATATCTCAGGATCATTTTATAACCGAGGGTTGCCTGGCGAAATCAACAAGAAATTGCATTTTTCGGTGCTGTAAGTTTCAGGCATAATGGGCTTGGGCGGTAAACATTTAAGCGTCCACCAGTGAGCTCGCCGATTCAAGATGGCCGTCCGACCTCTGGCCTTATTATTCTATCTCTATGGTGTACTTTGACAATATTAGCTCTTGCTGATGACTAGTAATTTTTGCGTTTCTAAGGTGGTCATAAGTGCAATAGCTTCCATTTGTCACAAATTCCCATCAAACATGCCAAGTCATTGGTCAGTGGCTCTTGAAATGTCACCTGAAGAACCATTTCAAGAGCCACTGACCCAAGGAAAGATAAATTGAGGGTTATCCTAATACAAGGCAGCACACAGATTTATCACATGGCAGCACACAGATGTATCACATGGCAGCCATTGCACATACAACCTTCTTGCACTTGCACAGTGACTTATTTCTTCGGATCCATTTTTTTCCTGTTTTGCCAGATAAAATAAACCTCAATCTTTTTTTTTTTTATTTCAAACTAAATGGGAATAAAGTTAAAATTTCAGGAAACATCAAGTTCAACTGAGAGTTTTCAGTGAAATAAAGCCCTGGAAAATGGCACATAAACTTACATTAAAAACCCAATTTTGATTTTCTTCAATAAACTCATCATTTGCTCAATTGCAGGGTATTTTAGCCCATATCCAAGATACTGAATACACTTAAGACATGGAAGAAGCAAGTGGAGGAGGAGAGTAGGAGGGTTGGGTTGAGGATGGGGGATGCATTGAATCGGGTGAAATGGAAGGAAGGAGTAAGGGCGGTTGCTGCGAATGTGAGGTGAATCTGGCCACCCCCGTTGACGAGGACAAAACTGGATTTAAAACTTTGGTTTACTACTACTACTTAAGACTTGTACCAAGTCTAGGGATTTTAGGATTGTTATTGTGCGGGGGGGGGGGGGGGGTGCAAAATATGGGTTTTGATCTCTATTTTCTAAACATTTACCAAATATTGAAATTTAATTTTTAGTCCCAGTTAGGTTTAAACAAAAGGTTTACTATCTGGTGCTCATTTCCATTCGTGTTTGTAAACATTTGGTGTTTTGTTCCCAAAATTGTAACAATTTACAATATCTTGGATGGTGAACAACTTGAACCAGATGGGGGGGGGGGGAAGATTGAGTAAATGATAGGGTGGGCTGGCAATTTGACCAGATAGCCAGGGGCTCCCACCCATACCATACATCCCTACCTTTAAACATTTCTGACTTAACAATCTCTTTACTCAATTACATATTTACAACACCATCTCTGCACTTACAACCACCGTCTGCCACCAACCATCTCTTACACTTCACCATCTCTTACCCTAAGCCTGCATAAGGGTTGAAATCCCACTTGGTAGTTTCTGTTGACGCATAGACATTCACGTCCGCGTGGTATATATAGGCTCCTGCGTTAGAGTGTTGTATCCTGTATTGGGGTAATGTATAACAGGGTAGACATTAATGCATCTATTAAAGTGTTTGCTTACCCTTATGCCCCATAATTGGGTAAAGTCCCCACTTAAGCGCGCGATTGAGCGCGGAGACATTGACGCCTCGAGGATATAATAACTCTGGGTTAGTTCATTAATATCCTGTGAAGAGGAAAGAAGTGTCAATATTGTGTAGTCCAAGCAAAAGAGAGAAAAAGGAGGAGAAAATTTTGTTTTGAGGTTTGAAATAAAAAAAAAATGACAGGAAACAGAAGTACAATAACTTGCATTCTTATCAGTGGGCCATGGTATAAATCAGTTACAAGAAAATATGATTCGTTTACATCAAAGCTCTGGTTGCCCATGCCCATTACTGGGTAATACAATGTAGATGGGCTAGTTGCATTTTAGCATTACATGTGTAGTACAGACTGTCCCCAAAAAAACTATCAAGTCAAAAGATTAATTTTTTTCTGGCCAAAAATTTAATTCATCGCACTGGATGTTTACTGATCTTTTTAGGAGGTGTTCCACCCATTCCAGCTTTCATTAGATTTTTTATTTTGGTGTAATTTTGGGTCTGGTCCAGGAGTTATGGCTAATTATTTTCTGAACAGTTTAAAAACTGTTGGGGGGGGCCCATAGAATAGACCGGAGAAACCAGACTCCGCCGCCATCGCTTTGTCGGCTATGGGAAAACTTTGGGGGTCTTCGTGTATGCTCGGGAAGGGATTCGTAAGCATTCGGTAGATGTGCGCATTTTTTTTTCAATGAGAGCGATCCGTTGCGCCTACATATAGACGCAACCATAGATTACGCGGTTCTTTTGCGTCAAACACTGAAGATAGCGTAACCCGCGTGAATACACAGAACCCAACTTTGAAATTTGTAGAGCTCGTATGCCGCAAGGAGAGATTTTTTGAGGATACGACTTTCTTCAATTTGTACTTGATCTGTTCGGAGTACACCTTCCAAGAAACATTTCCGGAGGTTTTATTGGACAAACAAGTAAAAAAGAAAACTAAAAACAATGTTTTAAAATAAACTATTTGGCTGCAATGATCGTTTTGCATTGTTTTCTTATGCAAGTATGAAAAAAGATAAACGGGGAACAGGTCGGTGATTTAAATCTTTGTTTCATTTGATTACCTATTTCAAGAAGACAAGATTACCATAATGATTTTCTATTGAAAATATGAAACGGGAAACGATCACAGTGATCGTTTTCCTTTTTTGCAATGTAAATATGAAAAGGAAACATCAGTTTTTATTTTTTTTTATTTTCTTTTCTTGCATGTAGGCCTATAGCAAGGAGCAACACGCTGTTTTCATCAACACACAACATTTATACACCTAAATCATGTTTCGGGGAGCGCCACACAGGAGCGCGTTGGTCATGACAGATATACGCAGTTAGGGAAGACGCAAAGGGTGCGTATCATGACACGGCCACCAGACCTCTCAGAACTACGGTCCTTAACAATCCGTTGTTTTCCGCGTGCATCCGACAAGAACACGAAGCCTCAAAATTTTGCCCCATGTGTACTAGCCATTGTCGCAGGAAAGAATATGGTAGTCCGGCTTCTCCGTTCTATTCTATTGTTGGGCCATATTTCGCTATCCTGATATCAACAAAGTTGCATTGGAAAATCCACCTTCAAAGACATTCTTTATTGAAAATTAAATCAACAGTGGTATAAAGTGCTGCTTCTTGTGATAAAACATAATTTTTAACTCTCATGTTGCAATTGCTAATTAACATTAGCATTGTTGAAGTCAATTCCAACAGGCTTTTTGTCTCAGCTTTACTCCAGGTTTCAGCAGAAGTTGAACCATAAAAACACCCTTGTTGAAAGTAAACTGAGATCCTTGAACACAACCATCCTTTCCTTATTTCTCTTTGTTGAACACTTCTTTCTTCTCATCAATTCCCTCTCCCTGGCATCTTTGGAGGCAGTGGGGAAATCGGGGAAGGGTCAATTGTCCCTCCACATTAGAGCGTTGTCCACACATTTGTGGTCCCTAACAGACTTCATGATTAATTGTCCCCCTGAGAGTGTCCCCCCCATCACGCACAACATAATAATTTCTGGTGCTTTCACTGAAAATATATAAATTGATTAGTTCAATGCATGAATATATTCACTCTGATCCTGTACAATAATTTTTTTGTTTGACACGGGTTTTTTTTTTTTTAAAAAATCCCACAATGATGCCTACAATCGCTTATAGAGGGTATGCAATAGGCTATTTAAATTTAAATCTAGCAACTTCATTACGTAATCCCCTAGTTACGTGCTGCGCCCGACTTGTCGCCATCGTGGCGGACCACAAGTGTGTTAACCAATGTACGCTGTATACACCCATGCAGACCACTGTCAAAGTATTTAACTTTCCCGAAGTCTATTTTACAGCAAAAAGAAAGAATATCTCACTAAAAGGACCATTGCGACGTCAATTTTACCATATTCCCAATAAACACAGAAAAAAAATCCTGAGAAAAAAATTCCGAATTGACGATAACACGCCTGCCCTGATCCAAGGGTTGCCACATGATGCCACTGTTCAGTTCATTCCTAAGAAAGTCAAGTCATACCATGGTCATACTAAATGTTTACGGGTTGGGCTGCCAAAGATCGGTTATCATGCCAAAATTTGTGCGATATTCCTGTGTTCTTGAGCTTATTTGGTAGTACTGTTGCTTAAATTTCCGTTTTGGCTAATTAAAATCTTTCCGATAGCTGGGTTATCATTAGAAAACACGCTATGAAAAAAACCCATTTTAAAAATGAGCTTCTCATCTCAAACAAGGACACTACCAATCGCGCCTCCTATTACGTGTATGAGTCTGAAAACTTAAATAAGGGTAAAGATACTGTGAATTCATTGTCACCGAGACCGCTTAGGACTATGTAAATTTAATAAACAGGAATCTTTACTCTATAGATAACTTACGCCATAAACATCTCACAAGCAGAAAGAAGTCGTCTCAAAACAAAATGGAAACCATTTTATTAAACACACACAAAACTGCCAATAAAACAAAAAATACACCGCAAAAAGAAAATAATTTGTAGGCCTATAAATATCCACTTGACGGTAAAGAACAATAATTTTTGTGGGAAAAAATTGCCAACGAAGTTTTCTCATGTCAAGGAGAGTTCTTGTTTCCGCGCGGTCATTGAGGGATTTTTCCATTACCGGGAAAAAGCTCAGAAGAATATGAGGCACCTTGTCCGTTGGAATGGAAAATCCGTGTCCGTGGGGTGGAACGATTCGCACACCCTTACACAAAGTAAAAATGCAGTATTTTGCGGCTAAGAAGTTCTTATTGCATAATAAAATGTGATGTGCTAATAATTAATAGCTATAATTTTCGGACATTTTACAAGGGATTCATGACAACGCGGAAAAAAAAAAGATTTTGTAATGAAAAATTAGCTGAATTTGGCTTATTCGGGTTGGTTTCTCTTCGTTGGTTTTATATCTCATATAGTTTTTAAGTGCTGATTTAAGTGCATTTTTCGTTGAAATTTCACTTTAATATGAGTTGTTTTCAATAAAAAATGTATTTTAAAAACATATAGGAAGGAGAACAAAACTTGGTATTTTCATTAGAAATTTAATATAAAAACCCGTGAACGGGACGTGTCCATGTGGTTTCACCGTAGGCTACCTCAGGTGTCCTCCAAGATGTCGCTGCTCGGCCATCTGTAGATAAGTGGGTCTTACGCAAGAGGTATTAATAGCTCATGACGTAGCTTGCTACCCCTCATCCCTTTAGTTTCTTTAACATTCAAGTGAAACTGGGCCGACCAAGTGTATTTATCCTTCATGACAATATTTCCGCTTAGTGTCCATCAAATTGGATGGAATAAGCGAGGATTTGCTTACGATCTTGTCAAACAAATAAAGTTAAAATATTGGGCAAAATGCACAGTTTCTATTTTTTAGAATTTTTAGTGTGATGTATATTTTTTTGGGACAGTCTGTAGACTATTTGATTGGGTATAGGGTCTTTTATACTGCATCACGGATGTCCTGTTTTTACACACCGATATTAAATTGGCTGTTCCGATCACCTTCGGCGGACCCCATTTAACAGGAAGTAGTATCAATTTTGATCAGATGAAAAGGCCGTATTTTCTAATTTGTCATACTGAAATTTCAGTATTTCAAATCCATTTCTTTCTCAAAAGTACAGAAAAAACACTACAGTTTCATGGCTTATAACATTCATATTAGCAGTATAGTGACTAGGGCATGGAACTAGCACTATGACTGTGTGATGTGAAATAGGGAAAACCAAACTTCGGTGCATGTCCTTAGGGCACTTCAGCCATGATGCAAAATAGGATGTTCTATTTTCTCAGGAAATGATGGTAATTCTCTACCAACAAGGGAATTCTGGCCAGTTAGTGTGGACTCAAGAAAGGAATGTTGCAACAGCTAGGCCCCTGTTCACAGTGACCGTGTGTAACACACGCTTAGGCCCAAGAAAAAAAAAAGGTTTGGTTCGGATTCCGCGGCCGCCATAGCTTTAAACCTTTGATTTAGCACATAGCTCCATGCGGCAGTGTGATTTTAAATTTTTTTAGTCAGGCGATACTCAGTACTTTTCCTAACAGAACTTGAGGTCGGAAAATTTGGGTACAGCGATTGTAAACAAAACCCGTCACACTAACCAGCTTTCCACAGAGGAGTTTGTATTCCCTGCAATGTGGGTTGTACGTTCATAGAAAGGCTATGAGTACACTAAGCACTATGAAAAGCTTCTGAAGTTGTGTTATGTGGATGTTTGCGTCACAGCCATACAAATATTCTGTAGAATGTGGATGGATCTAGAGACAACACTCTTGACTTCCTGCCATCGAGCAATTTTATTTATTGCTAACCAGTGCTAGCAAAATTGGGATGACACTGGTTAGAAGTACAATGAAATTCAACAGTTGGTTAAAGAAGTCCATACAGATAAACAACTAAGACTTTGGTGTTGGCATAGATTTTAAAGGGGTCGGCCGAAAGAATTCTTAAAGTTGATTTAAATTTGATTATATAGTACATTCATTTTGTGCTGATTACCAAATCGAATAAAACATATGGATACCAGATCGTTTTTGAGAAAAGAAAGACTTTCAAAAAGTAATGTTTTTGCCTCAAATTTTGCATATTTCACACAAACTCTATTGAAAATGTGGATTTTACGACTTGCTAAATGTGCTCCAAAAAGATAACAAAGGGGCAGAACGTTTTTCTGATTTTCACATGTTTAGGTCTAAGTTGCATACTTTAAA
>JAMKCH010053689.1:0-20057 GCA_023653785.1 Ophioderma brevispina
CCGGACCGTTGTGTGGAACATAAATGCTCGTCAGGGATGCAAATTCATTATGTATGGTACACACCGACGACACCGACTTCATCGGTCATCCCCATATCTGTCCACCATTAAAGAAGCACTGTGGGCGAAAAGCTTCGCCAGTAAAAGATACCTAACATCAGTTGCTTATGTTTCACCACATTCAATTGTCTTCGTTCTATTTTAAGAAATTAAGGGTGATGCAGTATTCCTTATGGGCGAATAATTTGTCCGAGGTCGGAATGAAAATAAATAATGGACGAGGCGCAGGACGAGTCCATTATTTTATTTTTTTCCGTTCCCCTGGCCGAGGATACATTATGAGCCCATAAATAATAATGCCAAACCCTTTATTCATTCTATTACCGAACAGCGTGATATAATGAGAAAATGCATCGCGACCCATATTGCAGAATAATGGGCAGTAAGTAAACGACCAATCGAATGGAATTCAATAATGGGCGCAAGAGGTAATAGAATCTATAATAAGCGGTAAATCCAAAATTACAAACCCAACCTTTTCTTCTTGGTTCCTTTGACAGTAAATGCTTTTCAGACTATGGGGACGTTTAGACCAATAACCACAACTATATAAGCTAAATCGTTGTCCCTATCGAGAGGGGAGAGGGGTTTCTAACCAGCGTTTTAATTTAATAATTATTGCACGTTATAGCGTATGATCCCGCAAAAATGTCACCTCAATTCCTTTCCCTAATAGCAGGGACCAATGGATACACATAGACGTCAGCAAGGAAGCTTTTTTTCGTAAGTATCGTAAGAGTTTCACTAGTCAGTGATTGTATTTGTTAGAGAAATGCTAATATATCATTCAAGCATTTATAAGACTAGCATAATAAGATGAAGTGATAGCGCCACGGGTAAGACTGGTTTAAAATTAAGTTTAAAGGTGCAAAGAGAGATTTCACAAACCAGGTGTACCGAAAAAAAATGAAATATGATTTTTGCACTATTGTAAAGTTTCCATCAAAATACCCCATCTGAACACGGAGTACCCCCCCCCCGCTTGAGAAAAGTTTCTTTGGCACAAATTGTGAATTCGAATTTTGTATATAGGAGCAAATACGGAATTAAGGATGTTTTGATATTGAAAATAAGCAAATCAAATCGCCTTGTTTGTCTCCCTTTTAAGACATTGCTGTAGCCAAATATAAGTAAGAGATTATTGGTGTCTCATCTATATGAAATTTACTATTATAACACAAATTGGATACCTCAAAATCTCTGTTGCACCTTTTAAAAGTTACTGCATGTAGATATGAAAATTAGGGAGTGAAACTTACGCAGATGTAAACATATGTGTACCATTTAAAGTCTCGCGACGTCTGCATATAAAAAGGTTTTTCAGTATTTACAAATTATGTTCAATTTAATTTATTTTAATAGTAGGACATCTGTTAGAGGAGATCAAACAACCACACAACACACATAGATAAAACAAATAAGACAAATTGGTAAACTTTGTGAAATGAAACAACCAAATTGAGTTTGGTAACACAATCTTAGTTTAAATGGTAACAGTTTACAGAGCACAAAGGTTTTTTTTATGCAGTAAGTAATATAGGTCAAAACATGCAGAAATTACTATATTGTATTGAATAGATAATGCTAGGCATCAATCAAAATGGTCAACCTCTAATTAAGAAATAAAGGGTGATGGCAGGATCCTTTATGGGCGATTAATGTGTCCAGGGTCGGAAAAAATAAATAAGGACGAGGCGCAGCCGAGTCCATTATTATTTTTTCCGGCCGATCCGAGAGGATGCATTATGAGGCCCATAAATGACTATTGCAAACCCGTTATTTCTATCTATGACCGAAAAACAGAGTGATTATAATGAGAAAATGCATTGGCGACCCATTATTGCCGGAATAATGGGCAGTAAACTCGACCAATCAGAATGCTGCATTTCAAATGGGCAGACCAAAGAATAGAATGTGAAGAAAAGTGAAGTAAGGTCGCCCCTTATGTACCTCGCTATATTTCCCTTTCCCATACATAAACCTTCATCTTCTCACCCTCTCCAACCCTTCTCCCTTTCCCACATACCCAGCAACCCTGCATCGTGGTTACTTTTGGTGGTACATCGTCAGTATTTTAAATAGAAATCCACAATTGCAGGGAAAACAAAACTACACTGAATTTATTGATTGACCCTCTAAATGGAAATTGGTTAGTAATATCGCATTACATTGCTGTTTACAACACAGGAAATCTTGTCGCATCATGAGTTAGTTCTATGCTATCCGCCAAACAAGCATACAAACAATGTAATGTTTATCATAACGGTATACAGTGCTGAGTCAAATGATGTTACTCAAATATCCTGATTTTTTTTCTTGTCAAACTGTGCGAGATAGCTCTTTAAAATTGTAAAACTTCTCAAGTACATTTAAATAGCTGTCACGGAATTTGAATTTTCAACTTTTGGTTCGGGCATCAATATCTGCACTCATTAAAAAAAGGCCTCAAAATTTGCCTGTTGTACAATTTCTTTGATTGGTAATCGAAGCGCAAATTTCAATGGATACCAATGTGTGCTTAAACTTTGGTGGTAAATGGTAATTAAATGCCCTCAATGAGTATACAGGCCAGTTAATATTACGTGGGAGTTATATGCAACAAACAAGTGCCAAGTATATTTTGATGTTTAGAATTCTCAAGGTTAGAATGAACTAAGGCAAAACAAAAAGATATTGAAAATATACAAACCAAAACCAGGTTTCATTTTAAGTGATCCCTTAGTTGGCTAAAGGGCAGACTTTTTGGAACAAGTCCTTTCATGAAAATATTAATCATTTTGTGCTTCACTAGGTGAATAAAGCAACAAAAAGAGAGTCTTGCCTATCTCGTTGGTCTGGATCCTAGTTTGTGAATTGCACTGTTAGCATGTTTACTCATCTTCTAGGGGTACTGTATACTTTGTACACGCGCATCGGGATTCCTCTAAAATGATGGCCATAACTTGAACTAAAATGCATGAATCTTGGGATTTTTGACTAGAGTCATCAAGAAGTAAGTAATTTGGTAATATAAAGGATATAATAATATTCTAAAAGATTACAAATATTTTAACAGTTTTTGTTTCATTGTGGGAACAGTCATTTTGAATACTTTATACTTTTGAGATTTGTATTTGGACACTGAAACCCTTATGGCATTGCTTTCTTTGTAATAAATGTTTTCCAATTAAAGATAGCGCCAATATAGCCGCCTTTCAAGACATTTCAGGGGGAACAGAACAAAATGGTCTACCTATTGAAACATGTGCTTGTGCGCTCTCTTCCTCATATCTTTGCCCTTTGTCCACCCAGAGCAATGAAATTGCAGGAGAGAAATTTTGAATTCATAGTTAAAATATCTTCTTTGAACCTAGATTGACAATATCAGTTTTAAAATGAGATTTGAAAATTACACCGCGTTTCTTCTAACCCCTGATCCCCACGGCATCGGTGTTTCACGGCGATTGTTCCTACGTTATTAATGTCGCCGTATCTACACGCCAAGACGGGTTCTCATCCACATTTTATAATATGAAAGATACGCACCCCATGAATGACACCAAATCAGATTCTAGGACAAATATCCGACACATAACTACACAAATTACGACTCAAAGTATATAGGTTTAGAGGAATATAGCGGGTTTGGCCCCAAATCTTAAGAGTTTTTCATGTTAAAGGGGCTTGTGTATATTTTCTACAGTGTTGTCCTGAAATTTCAGACTTCAAATGACCCACTTCTTTCTATAAGATATAGATACAAAATACAGTTTTAGTGGTTAACCCTCGTCTACCGAAGGGGGGGGGGGGTGAAGTACCACCCCTTCAGGTTTTCCCCGGCTAGCCTAAAAACACCTTTTGTGGTTCCAAATTATTTAATGTGATTGTCAATGACATGTTCCGCTCTTTTAATCAAAAACAAACATCCACGGGGTATAGGGATAAGATAACGGGGTGATCCACCAAAGTGATGGATAGGGGGTGGTAACCAAAGAGGTTCTATATGAGATAGAGAGGCAAAACGTTAGTCTCTTTATAAATCATCGTCCGACAGTTTTGCCGACCACAAAAGAAAACATAGAGTACCAACATAGAAAGCAATGGCTACTCCGCTCTTCCACATACTGTGGGTGCAGCTTTGCATATACACGATTCGGTAGTGATACAAATAATGTATGTGTTAGAGGTGGCCAGGTGTAATATAGTGCACCTGGTCATTGTGCTCAGATACTCACTCGTTAGGTGCTTAGGCGGCGCTTAGGTGCAAAAAGATGTATTCATTGAGGCGGTTTATTTAAATCAAGACGCCTAACGTGTCATTTCATTCGTGCTCGTGGCCTGGGTAGGACAAAAATTAACCAACCAATAGCACCCAAATCCAACAACTGATATTTTGCCGGATTGTTTGCATCGAATTGACATTATGTGTGTATAAAAGCAACCAAAGAATATGATTCCGTGAAAGATTCAAAATGTCAGCGACCAGCACGAACGACGAGTTTGAATGGGCTTCACCCCTTGGAAGGAACCATCCCCCCTCCGGAAGAGGGGGGGGAAGTACCAACATGCCTAAACAACAAGGAACATAACAGACAATGATTGTACCAATAGTAGCTATGGTCCTCCTTTTCCATTTATACCAAAATGATACCGCATTGCCTAGCATTAAGTCACAATGACGTCATAAAGTTCGATGCAGCAAAACTGCACATTTCCATAGACACACGCAGTGAAAATTCAATATTTCGCCCAAAAAGGTTAGGAAAATAAGATTTTCATGCGGTTTTGACTCACTAGGTGGAAAGGACTAGTTTTATATACTGACTGCAGTTTAGAGCTACAATAAGGTGTTTGAAGTCGCTAAAATTGCGAAATCTCAATTTCCAACCCATATTAAGTGTTTCGATTTCCTCAACATATGACAGTCATGGTGACGTCATAATGGGATGTTGGTATTATTTGGTACCAATGAAAGAAAAAAAACTCTAATTTTACAGGAATGGCGTGTTCCCAAGTACACGAAATGACAGTGGTGGAAACCACCCCTCCCCCTTCGGGAGTTTTGTACAAATATGGCTCAGGTAGACGAGGTCTAACACATATTAGCACAGTAGTGGATAAGCGTTTGCACTATGCATTATCGAATCTAGCATCAAAACCGACAGTCTGTTCCCACGGTACTTAATAGTCAGTGTGTACAGTGTCAGGCTATCCTATCAAGTAGAGAACACGGATAGACAAAAAATCGGAACAAGCACCTTGAACCAAAGTGGCTGCCCAATGTTACTTTATTTAAAACCTATAAATCTGTATTGATTTTATAGTTATAACATCCAGGGTTCAAAGTTATAGTAAAGTATGAAAGTATGTCTTTAAAAACATTACAAACTCGTATCTGGTATTTTTTTTCTTGACCCAAACATGCTAAATTGGAGGTCAATATATACGAATATACCGCTAGTGACCAATTTGTAGGTTTTTAAGATCTTAAAAGGCAGTGGCTTCCATCTTGATTGGGAAGAATGTTAAAACACAAGAAATATCAGATATGAGTTACTACTGGGTATAGAGCCAGAATTATGCCATGATCACAAATTATGGTCAATGGAATGATTTCGGGTCATATTGCATTTTGGGGTGGCCATAGGATTTGTGTAAGTTGTGATCGATCATATCAATGACCAGCCAGTAGATTCCCGACTTTAAAAATTGGAAATAGAGCAATAAGGATATGGCCAACAATGAATAATTGAGGTAGCGAGCGGTAGCGGCCATAATGGATGCTAGAAATTTGCACACCCTCTAGAAATTATTGGCTGACGTCATCAAAACTAAAATCGAAAATCTAAAATCAAAATATTTGAAAAATTTTCCCATTCCTGAAGAGAAGGAAACAAAAGTCCGTAAGGATGCCTATTCTATGTAAGAAGTCAATTCTCTCTGATTTTTAAACCAGTTGAACTAAATGGAATGAAGTTTTACATTGATGAGCGATTGATTGGAGTATAGGGCCTATTCACCATTGGAGTTAATTTGCATGTGCTATAGAAAAATCATTTTTAAAAAGAACCTATTTTAAAATTTTCCATAGAGGCATTTTGCACGAATTATTTCCTTCACAAATTGGCAGAATGGAATCTCCAATTGTTACATTTATCAAAACTGAAAATGTGTTGAATTTCTAAATTGGTATTAGGGATATAAAAGCCAAAATGCTAAACCAACATGATATTGTATTAAAGCCACTATCAGTCATTTTTGGCCAGTTTTTTAAATTGCCGATTTTGTCTCTAAAACTCGTGTTATTCCTATCAACACCTTATATTACTGTTCTTTGTAAAACAGACACTTAAGCATCTTAACACTTAAGGGCCTAAGGGGTTTTCACCCACGTTGGTGCTAAGGGGGGGGGGGGGTTCATGGAACCTCACTAAGGAAACCACTTTCGGATGAATTTCAAATAAACCTCATACCACCTTTGAGGGCGCAAGACTAGGCCAAAGGTGGAATATAACTGATTTCCAGGTATTCGTCTGGAAATTAGGGCAAAGGCATTGTTTTCGAAATACGTCAAAATGACGTCAAAAAAGTAACATGTTTTCGCGACCTGCTTCCAGAGCATACACATTGCAAATCAGTTTTTGATGTTTATATCTGCTCTAGAAGGACCCAAGTTTCATATATAAACAAAACATTTACCATTTTCTACTTAAAAAAAAAGCAAGAGATGTACAAACTGGTAATGTTTGTGGGTTGCCAGTCTGATTTTGCCATCGGTTTGTACAGCAATGGCGAACAAGTCGTTCGATGATGGAATCGCTTCTTTCAGCACATAATGGGTTAATTATTTTTTGATTATGTAATTAACCTTGTTTCATGACCTATGAACATGCATAAGCACAGAAAAAGTTTCTGGCAACAGGGTTGCTAATTGTTATTTTGAATATCATACTCCCGTTGGTGCCTGGGGGGGGGGGGTTTATAGGGACCCAAGCTAATTATCTCATTACGGGCTAGAAATGGTTAGTATTTTAATGGACGAAAGCATCGATAAGATTACACAATACAAAAAGTAGGATCTTTTTTCACGACTGAGGAGGAAATCGCCGACGGAAAGGAAAACCGAAACAACAAAATCTTGGGTACTATGGAACCACCCAGGCCACTTAAAGTCTGAATCAGAATTTCGAATATATTTTTTGTGTAATAATGAAAAATAGTTCAACTGAACTAAAGGATAGTAACCTAAAAGGCACATTCGAAATTTGAGATGATCGGATTTTTCCGAAGCGGAGCTGAGGAAAATAGTTCGGTGTCGAGATCACCGAGGGTCAAGAGTTTTGACTATGTATGCCCGAATAAAGGGCAGTTAGATATTTGTTTGAATACTCCTAGATAGATCTGTGTAATCTGAGTGCGTTATTTAAAATTGGCATCAAATTAAGCAATGTATCTTACCAGATACTTCTGATTCTGAATTTTACAGCTACATCAAAATTCCAGAGATTATGGTCATTCCTAATTAAGTTCCATGCAGTAAAGTTATCAAATTCAACTGTAGCGCAAGTTCCAAAAGTTTCCAAAAACTGTTCATCAACATGTTCAGGCAAAAATCCAGTTAGTAGAATGAAGAATACTCCAATTTAACATATTTAAACCCCCCCACACGTCAAAAACAGCCAATTGTTCAAAAGCAATAACAATTAGTAGGCCTAGGCCCCAAAGTTAGAACATTTACAGTCAGAGTTGAAAAAAGTATTTATCTGTTATAATGTTACCATGCAACCATGGAATGGAACTGGGTGAGCATGTACTCTCCACTGGCTGCTGTTAATGTTCAATGGTCGAGAAGGGGAGAAATTGGAAATATCTCTCAAAATCTGATTCAACCATTGGCAGGTTTTCATGAATCAACATTAATAGCATCATCCGATGCGGTAACATTTGTGGCCAAACCTAGCTTTATGCTTTTCTGAAGAAATATTAGGCATAGGCCTAGCTTTGCGGACTTACAACGTGAGCAAACGCGTCACACATATCCTTCTTTTTACCGTGGCTCGTTCTACTGTAATCTTGATTTGCTGGATTCTGAAAACTGTGTCATGAGACATAATGATGTCGCGGGAGGCAAAACCTGCATCGTCAAGGCGGTGACACTGGTTGCTCTCACACAATGGTGGTGTTGGTCTTAGGGCGCGGCACCACAGTTTGCTGATTGGGAAATGGTTTCATTTCTTTCCCAAGGTGTTTTTTCCCACAGGTGCGTGCCAGTACCATTCCTCATCACTTTCATCGATACTGATCTTAGGTCGTTGCCCACAACCAACGTACAATTGGGTTGAGCTTCTCTCTGTACTTAAGGAAAGACGCAACTGGACAACTTGCATTACCTGGCATTTCACGCATGATTCCACCTTAGCTTCGTCATCATCCTCACGGTTGTTTTTAGTAAGGGTTTGTTCTTTATGTTATGTAGCGGCCATCATCCTCTCTGATCTCGAACATATTTGGCGTCATATATCGCAATAGGCTGGGAAAAATAACTTAAATTCTAGTGAAGCTGGAAAAATTGCAAGAGATTCTTTCACCACATCATTCTATTAAGGGTCCCAAGAATGTCATACTAAAAGTCCAGAAAAAATAATCCAAGTGGTGGAAATCTGACTAATTTGCATTAAATCCTAAAATGGCCGCCCCAATCCTAAGATTTTTACAATGGATTTTGTTATATTACTTATCTAAAATAATATTTGGCACCTATAATGCCAGAAATTTGGCCAATATTTATGAATACATTTATAGTGTATGTCTATACAGACACCATTCATTATTGACAGAAGTGTACTTAATTTTGCATAAATCCAAAATGGCCGTCAATTCAAGATTTTTACACTGATTGTGTACATGCTAGCTTAAATATTATTTGCCACCTAAAATGCCTAAATTTCTTACATTTACGACTTCTTAATATATTTTATTGTTCTTATACAGACACCATACTTGCTTGGTAGAAGTATACCTAATTTGCTAAGTCCGAAATGGAGCTGCCAATTCTACAATTTCGACCAAGATGTCAAACACTTTGAAATAAGGTTATATAATCTATATGGAACTAAGGGGACCAAAAACAAATCTTACACACCCTCCACTCCACACACAGTGGTTGAGTCGGAAAATTGTTCTCTGTATCTCTAATTAATATACTCTTACCTTCCAGATAAATTGTTAAAAGTTGAAATGTGAAATGTTTTCCTGGCCCTTGTGGGGGGCTTTATTCAATACAAATAAAAGTTGTTCTCCAATATCAGTACAAAGCAACATACCATAAAAACCTTATGTTAAAAAAATTGATAAAAAAAAAAATGTTTAGTTAAAACGAGATCCAGGATTTTCGATCAAAAAACTTGGACTGAATGTCGTATACGTGTGATTATTAAATCAGGAAGAATTAATTTAAAATTGTCAACAACACTCACATTTTGGAGTCCGAATATTTCGGTGATACCATCACGTCATCAGCGGGTGGAAGCTGGAATTCGGTCTGACAGATCCTCTTCTGATCCTGACGCTGGTGACGTCCTCGACTTGGTGGTATTTCTGGTGGTATTTCCAGAGAGAATCAAACAGTTTGGTAATGTCCCCTCATCCGAGAATGAGGGGACATTACCTTTTCTGGACACGTTGGTGAAAAGGAACGTGGACGGTAGGTCTCGGGGTTAGTGTTGTACAGAAAGAAAAACTACACACACACTGACCAGTATTAGCGTTTGAATCTCACCACCCCTTGTGACACAAACGTTAGTGTGATTAGAACCTTGTTCCACGTGCGGAGTCGTTGCTACAGATCCTAAGGAGAAAGAATCGGAAAAAGAACACGTCAAAATCCGCCCTCGCGCTTGCGGATACAAAGACTGGAGTTTCCAGAGCGTGTGTGCTAATAAACAAACAAAAAGCGCGTCTGGATACAGTGCCACTCAGAACAACCTCAACAAAGTTTGTGGTAGTCCGTATGTACAGGGGGTATCGGAAAAACTACGCAACAACCACGGCGCTCCTGTTGTTTAAAACCCATAAGACCTGCGCAAATGCTGGTAGCACCCAAAGACAAGATGAAAACAACGATAAGTCGGCTGTCGTATATATACCGGGTCCCTGGCAAAGACTGCAACAAGTCTATGTAGGGAGACAAAAAGAGTCTGAAGGAACGACTCTACGAACATGCGACCAGGGATACTTCTGCTATTTACCAACATTGCAGGACTACTGCGTCATAAAGCAGACACAGACAATGTTACCGTCTGTGCAGGGAAGGGACAAACAGTTCGCACGCGAGATACGGGGAGGAAGGGAGGCCATTCTTTATCAAGAAAGAGACTGCCACACTCTAAATAGAGGACGGGGCCTGTGGAAATTCCTAAAACGTTTTATCTCTTCTGGAATACCACCAAGATCTAGGACGCCACCAGGTCCGGAATCAGAAGAGGATTCTCAGACAGAATTCAGCTTCCACCCGCCTGCCCCGCTGAGACGGTGATTGTATCACCGAAATATTCGGACTCCAAAATGTGAGTGTTGTTGACAAGTTTAAATTAATCTTTCAAAAAACTTGGACTCTCGATTGAACACGTGATCGCATTGAAAAAACTTGGTATATCGGTTGGAAAAACAGGTTTTCAATTGATAAACAGTTGTTTTTTTTATTGTTAAAAACCTTGGATGTCAATTGCAAATTATGCATTATTGCCGATATACTAGTACCTAGTTTTCATAACAGTATTATCGAGCAAAGAGAGAATCCAAAATTTTTGTGTAAGCCTGCCTTAAGGCAGGAAGGAAACATAGGGATCCTTGGTAAACGGTGTCTGTTGTGGATTCTATTTTTCTTTTTGTATGATGCTGTGTTGCTGTTCTGTGGTGATGTGAAAAAGGGGTTAACAATTCTGATGCTAAATGGTGTTGATTGGTAGGGGGAATCGGTTACCAGGGGTTGTCACAACCTTCTTTGGCGACCTTGATCGTCTGAAGGATCCTCCAAAGGTTTTGCAGGAGGTATGCCAGACAGAATTGGAAGATTTATTCTACTAGGAGTCGCCAAACAAAGGCAACGAATAACAAGGAACAAGTCTATTGCATCATAGAATGTGAAATCAATCTTGTGAAAGTACACTGTGGACTCCTACTGGCACGGCACATCGCAGTTGAGTTGAGTATGCCAAGCCAACAGTTGATGTGTGTTAAAAGTTTCAAAGGATTGCACCCCACCCAGTCCCTGCGAGCCTTATGAGGAGGTGACACAAGACTGAGTCTGTGGCAGCGACTGTCTTGGTGTGGTGCTGGAAAGTAAGGCCTGCGGGCAATTATGATGGACAAGGTTCGTTGTTGTTGGATCGTGATGACAGTTGTTGTTTCCATCTAGAGTGATGTAAAATTCTCTTTTAGCAGTGGTTTGCAAGTTGGAAAATAGAGCCGACAGTCTTGGGACGTTGGGTTTGCTGAGTTTCAAGTGCCATCAGTGGAAGAATTGGCTTAAAGTGATATGGTCTTTGAGACCTTAGAAGCACCAAGGCCTCAAAGGAATCAGCAGCTCTTCCAAGTACCGTATAGTCTGTGTAGGAGTACTGCAAAGAAACTCCCTTCCGCATATCTGAGATATAAATGTTGAAGAGACTGGGTGCCATGACATAACCTTGTGGGGCACCATTCCGAAGTTTGTGCTTTCTATGGCATTGCCCTTTTGATGTCTCCAGGACGAAAGATCCGGGATGAGCAGTATTATGAACTTGACAAGCTTGGCATCAGGGAAGATTTTGAGTAGCTAAAGGTAGCGACCTCCACGTCAGACTGTATCATAGGCAGCAGATAGATCTATAAAGACTGCTCCAAACTTCTGCTTCTTCTTGAAGGCTGTCTCGATATCATTGGTAAATCTTGCTATCTGATCTGTTGTTGATTTACCTCTTTGAAAGCCAATGAGGGGTAGATTTGCCTTGACCGTATCATTGATCCTATTGAGTACCAGTCTCCCAAGCAGCTTACACGTGTGAGATAGCAGCGAGATGGGTCTGTAACTCTTGGGCTAACTTACTGGTTTCTTGGGCTTCAGGATTACACTGACCTTTGAAGTCATCCATCTTGAGGGAATTACTGATGATCCCATAGAAGTAGAGAGTAGTGAGCTTGTTGACGATGTTCCAGGCCTTGCAGCTTGAGTGGGTAAAGTTGATATTGGATATCTCCCACTCGTCACATTCTTTTGTTCCAACAGGGGGTGTAGGGGTTCTGCCTCTTGGAATGGAATGTCTAGCTGCTTGGTGGAGCATAGAGCAGAAGTCAGAATATGTGTCGTTGATGTTAGAAGACTGAAGAAGCCAGGTTTGGCAGCTTGGATGATAATTCACTAATGAGTTGTTTGAACTTGGGCCACTTGGCTTTGCTGAAGTTCAATCTCTTTTTGTAAAGGCCGGAGAGTGACCTTGATGTCACTGATTACCAATATAGGACAGTGGCCTGATCTGGTGAATCTAGGAAGGATCTTTCTGGAGCAGCGGGATCGGATGTCCTCGGTGACTGTTGACAGGTCGGGAGAGGTAAACGCCCAATGAGTGCTTGAGTAGAAGGACCCTTACTATCAAATAGCAGTTGGCGGTGTTACAGCATAGTCCTCTCCACTAGAACATAAAACATTTTATCAAATATTTTATGTGCAGTGCTTCCTTTTCAGCCACATGGATGTCATGCAATGAGACACACGCTTACACATTACCAGAGTATTCAGTATAAAAATAGATTATATGGAATATAAATTTAAAGTCACATCAAAAGTTGTGTGTCACATGTTCACAAAATTTGTTTCACAAGTTTGATCAAATAGAGGTAAAACTGTAGAATTGACAAGCCGATTTGGTTTTTATACAAGTAAGGACTAGCTATAACATGTGAAGTAAAATTCAACTTATGAAATGTAACTTTATGTAATGGCAAAGCTATCCTAGGAGAAGAAATACAGAAAAATTACTAAAATCTGATATGCGGCCATTTTATGAATTTATCCATAGTTATGCTTTCCACCCCAATCAGGTCGTATTTCTAATACACTTATGAAGCATATATACTTATTTAATGTAAACATATTCCATTTTAAGGCTGCAACGTATTAGGATTAGCTATACACAAAATGAATGGTATAAACTTATGAATGTTGGCGGCCATTTTGGATTTATGCAATTGGGCATACTTCCACCACTGAGCTTTTTGGAATTTTAGTATGTCATTTTGGGACCTTATAGAAATGCATTTTGGTGAAAAAACTTCTATGCAATTTTTTTCCAGGTCATATCTCACACTATTTTCCCGCCTACAAGTTCTCCTCGTCCCCGGTTGCAAAAATATAGCATTATAAAGCAAAAACACCTTGTCTATGCAGCCTGGAGTGTTCCAGATCCTGGAATCTGTATCAATTCATGTCTGGCCTGGAGATATCACATTGTTGTGGCTTCACAATTCCCTTTCCCTCTTTCTTCTTTAGCTGGATTTTCAGCCTGTGGATCCGATTTGACTCACTAAAATCCGTACTCTTAATGATGCTCACGCTGTGTGTACCCTGGAGAATGCGTTGTAATCCAAAGCGAATGGCTTGCATAGACTTTTTCGTGTAGAGGTCACCATTATGATTACCGCATAGAACCTGGCGAGTACGCATCACTCATCAACGGGGAGCTTTGTTTACGTCTTCCAACTTCGTGTCAGCGGCGATACAACATCAGCAAAACAACTTTACAACAGTCACTATTTAATCTGCTTCTTTGTGTTAGCGCTGTCATCATCTGCTACTAATTGTTGTAGACCGTCATCATCTAGAAGATGGAATCAGCGTCCCCCTCTGCTCCCCAGGCTCTACACATTCCGCCATTGGTTGATGTTGTGTCGTCGTTCGTATCATTTCCATATTGCACTTTTTGTCACCGTGAACTCAACACGACCGAAAATGACATAGCCGGTCAAAGAGTTACGATAAACCGGTCCAAAAATCACATACCGGTCCAAAAAGTTCCTATACCGGCAAAAAAGGTATTTACTATACACTTTTATGCGAAAATAGTGACACTATACATGTCATGTGACTTTCATTTAACCAATCAGATGACAAGGATCTATCTATTAGTCTATATAAAATTTGTTAGTATAAGTATATGACCTATGTAATCACTAATTTTTCAGAGGTCAAGATCTCCAGGGGGAAGCTTCCCCCTGCTCCCCTCGGGTACGCCACTGTCCAAACACAATCGCTGGCTGCATCACTGATTCTGCAAGGTGTAGTAATCATGGGGAATGATGCGATTTTTTTACACAAGCGAGGGGTGGACTGTGAAATTTTTTGCCGAAAAGTTGAAAAACCTCCATCCCCGCGCAATAATGATAACAAAAAAAATGTAAATAAACAATCCTAAATGATAATTATTTAAAAAACATGTACCGTATGTTTGCAGTAACCATCCCTAGGCGACAGAAATGAACAAATTCTGTGCATCTCCGCCTGCGGAAATCAAACTAAATTTTGTGCATTTCCAACAAGTCGGAAATGCATCATTATTGTATTTCTCCGCACGCTTTAAAATGGAGCTTCACTGCTCGCAAAACAAACAAACCAAAAACCGATCATTTCCGCAGGTGCGAATCAATCAAATATTGGCGGAATGCGACGACTCCCACATTGCATCTCAGTCCCCCGTGAAGGTCCTTAGGGGTTTGTTGGGTACTCTTGCTCGTTCCAGGGGTTCGAAAGGTGACCCCTAAAAATGACAATATTAGTGAAAATATACCCTAAACGGGACCAATTTTCGGTAAAAGTATACCCCTAACTGGGCCAATTTGTCAGTAAAAATATACCCCTATACTCGATTTTTTTAGCGCTGATATAGGAGCGGGAAAAGTTTTGGGGCATATCCATTAGGTGAAGTAGGGAGGAAGCATTTTATTCTATCCAAGAAGTCGCTTCACTACCTAACAATAGAAAGGGACTTGAAAGGAAAAGGGCCACTACAAAACTTATTTTGTTTACTGTATATTTCTGAATTGAATTTTTGTTACAGTTTTAAACAATCGATATTTCCAAATCATTCACATCAACCTCACTGCAAAACGGTGTTTAGGAATTAAACGCATATTTTCTGAGTCCTCGCGAAAACGTCATCTTTTAAGTGTTTTTGATTGCAAGTGTTTAAGAATATGGCATTATAGAATTAATGAATTACAAAATGATATTAAGCATTAAACAGAGAGAACATGGAAAATAATTAAATTCCTACTGATCACTTTTTACACCGGTATGTTTATACTGTTTGGGTCCTTGTTCCTAAATGTACAACCGACAAAGTAATTCCCCAAAATTTTAGACTAAAGAAGTTTCATTTAGGCACGAAATTACATGATTGGGTTTGCGTTTTTGTCCAACATGCTTGAACTATTGACACTAAGTTGGACCATCTATAGTGCGTATTTGACTATTGTATTAGTCGTATTAGTTTAGGTAACATATGAAAATAATGATGAGGCCCCAGATCCCTGTGTGATAGCGCAAAAAACCATTGTTACCATATTCAAGATAAAGCGCACCCGCCTGCCTTATACAGGTAGTATTTCAAATTTAGCGTACGTTAACCCGTGACCCAGTGACCCTCTATATGTTTTGACCACTGCCGTGGTATTGACCGTATAGCACACAGTTTTAAGAATACACGGACAGAGGTTGCTGCAAAGATTTACTTGTTGTGCCCCTCTCGCAAAAGCTCTCACCCATAAAAAAATTACAGGTTTGTCCCGCATATCAGCGCGAATCGAGTAATGGGCCTGTTTTTCAACATTTAATAAAAAATACCTTTAACGAACCAATATTACAAGAAAAATAACACTTGTGCGACTGTACGAAAATGGCACACTCAATTGCAATTTTGATTACAAATTATGTCTCATTTTCCTATTTTTATATCACTGGGACCATTCACAATCTTAACTGGATTTGATACCCCTTGTGAGACTAGAAGAGATTATTGTAATTTACTACCCTTGCGGTAGTCCCGCAATAGTAGCTAGTCCCGCTTTTTTGGAACGAGCAGTGGGTACCCCGACCAAATACAATAATCCCCCGGGATCTCAGTATGCTAAAAACACTGAAATTTGGCCCGTCTACGCATGCGGAAATGTGTGTGTGTGTGTGCTGGTAACAGATATGTTTTTTGGCATCATGAATGTCATTTCATACATACCCTGGCCAAATTTTATTTGTAGAAAAATAAAAAAAATGTAGTTATTTTTAAGAAAATTCTAAATTACAAAGTAAGCCATGATGGAAAGCCCTACTATTTGAAGAATACCAAAGAAATTTGATATTCCTTTTTTTTAAGGAGCAACCGGTGTAAATTAGCCCATTGTCCGGCGTATCATCTTCCGGAACAATGGTGAACAATATGGCATCGAATTCCGTTGTCTCTTTACGACGGCAACATTAGTTTCAAGCTTTATTCCGTTATGTCTATGAGCCCCGGACTATGGCGCCTACCCCGGATCTATATCTGCTTTCACATTCACATTCACAACATTCACACCGGTACTCGCAGTGGCTATTTCCCATTGAAAATAGGTTCCAACGGATCTGTAGTCGCCTGTTCTGATAATGTCCCGTAATAACTTTATTTTTGGATGTTATGTAGTCTTGTGGAGTATAATAATAATTGACTAACAATATGTTTTTTTTTTTTGGTGCCAGTCCTCATGATGTATAATCAAGGGGAGAGATACAACCGACTTTTTTTTTTCTTCCGGACTTAGGTCGACTGCCGGATTCTTTTTATTAGATTCTGTTTCCTTTAGTTCATTGCATTTCATTTTAATAAAAACAATGTCTTGTGTTGCCCAAAGGCCAAATTACACATTATTGCACATTAAGAACAAAACAAGATTATTATCAGTAAAGACAAGCAAAATAACACAATATTAAAATTTGATATAATTGCACATATTAATAAAAAATGAAATATCATCCTACTTCAACTTTATAAGGTTAAAAAACAATCGAATTAAACAATAGAAGACCACACACACAAGAATTAATAACTGCTCTTCAAAACAAAAAGCAATACAAAGAGTGATCAAATAGTGTGGCATGCATGCATAAAACCCGCCTACTTGTTAAGTAACCTGATTAGTAGGGTATGGTGCTATTTTGTACCGGGGAATTCTCTGAACCGCAGCTGTGATATTTTGTTCGCATTGCGTAGGTTGCGGGCCATGAGCTTCCATCCTAGGAGGTAGGAAGAGATGTTCCTGTACTCTTAGAATTGGAAAGCCCTCTTCGGCAAAGTCTGCGAACAGTGATCTTCCCCTTCTAATCCATCCAGAAACTCTCGAGGCCACAAACCTCAACACCTCCGCATAAGATTAATATCGCTGACCGAAAATAATCTCAAAATGCACCCACCCTTTGGAGTTCTTCTATAATAAATCGTTTGACTGAAACTCTTGACGATGAAAGAGGAATGCCATACAACATCGCCGTATTCCATTAGGTGTCTAACTTAGCCCTTATATACTGGATCAGTTTTCACCCCGACCCCGAATTTTTTCAGAAGCCTAGAGCTGTAAGTTTTTGATTTTGTCTTTTAAAATGATTCCTGGATATTGGTATCCCACCTCAGATCATTTTGTATACAGATGGCCTAGTATTTTTGGCTTGGTTAACAAAATTGATGAAACAAACCAGAAAACCTAGTTAACATGATCATGGGAACCTGCTTGAAGCACACTTGGTTGGCCTGGCATTTTGTTTGGATTCAAACTAAGCTTATTGTTTTTAGTCCACTCTGTGAACTCATCGAGCGTGTTCTGAAGCTTGCTTGATTGAGATAGGAGCTAACTCTCCGCAAGTGTCAGACCATCCACGTACTTCCAACAGCTAAATGGTTTTTCCCCTTTCTTGAACAGCATCATTTATGATCACCTGAAAACCAATGGACCTTATTTTGTACTTGTGCAGAGCACCATTAAGATCTTGTACTCGTAGAGCGTTTTGTTTATCACCGGAACACATTGAACGAGCGGTTGCTGACAAAGTCACACAACCAATGGGACAATGGATCTTCGGGCTCCCAAGCCGGATAAATTTCTCAATGAGAATAAAATGGTATACCATACCAACTGCTTTGGAGAGTCCGTCAGAACCACCGTTCCAATGTTTGTTTACTTTTTCAGCACCCTGATGCAAATTATTAAGGAGACTGACTAAGTAGTGAGAAGTGGAGATCCCACTAACATTTCCAAACTGCCGGTGGTCAATTTTGTGCTGAATGTCATCCCAAACCCAGTTGGTAACAAACCATTCACTTAGTTTTGCGAAGCAATTGGTTAGAGAGACAGGTCTTAATTTGTCAGGTTTGGGCGATTTAGTTTTTGGTATAGGCACGACAAAAGCTCTTTTCTATTGGGTGGGGACCACACCCTCCAGAAAAGAAGCGTTCAGGATATTAGTTAAAGGGGTGCTGAGCTCATATACAAACTCCTTAATCAACCGAGGAGAGATCCCATCTGGTCCTGTTGCCTTAGCGGCTTTCACCTTTTTGAGTTCAGCATACACTTCCCATGGATGCAGGGATGGTGGGGGCTCATCAGCTGATAAGTATGCCTCAAGAGTGCGTAAATCCAAGGGTTGAATGTGGGAAGAAACACTCACAAACTGATCATTAATTGAATTGGCAATGGTGGCATGATCACCATCATCCACACCAGGGAAGGAAATGCTGACATCTGAGTTGGTGTTACCTATCATAACCTTAACCTGTTGGTGCCACTTACGTGGATCTGTCTTCTGAAGATTACGAACTCTGTTGGCATAATAATTGACCTTAGTCTTGCGAATTTCACTCTGTCACAATAAATCATATCGTCAGGTGTATTACATAGTGACGGATGATGAATTTTCATCATTTTACGAAATTAAGGGAATTAGTACTAAATACCAAAATCTTCAAACATGCCAAGTGCAGAACCTTGCAAGCACTTCATTAATTAATAATCTTAATTAGAAATTTTGCAATTTTGACGTATGTTGCATAACAACGACTTTGTTGTATTACATAGTGACGGATGTTGAACCCTCTGTCAAAGAAGTGTATACTTGATTTCCCACCAAGGCTTTTTAAATACATTTGTTAGTAAATATTCTCATCTTAAATTTATAACTGACACAGGCAAAATATGTAATTAATTTATAAATATCGATATTAGTAGAAACTGAAGCGTTAATCGCGGCAATCCACTCAACATCCGTCATTATAAACCAAATTGAGCAGATTCGCGATGACTGATGTTGGTTTGACGGATGTTCAGAAAACGCCGATCGCTGTTTTCCATAATGACGGATAACGCTTTAGTATAGGGAAAATTCAACATTCGTCACTATGTCATGAACATAATTGCCGATTTGCGTATTTTTTGGTATGACGGATATGATGGTTGACTTTTCCAATGTATTACATCCATTTTATCAAGTAAGAATTCATGAATATTAGCTAAAATAAATTTCCAGTTGTTAATTTCGTTTCTTAATCGGATTTGATTGTTTGAATTGTATGTGGGGATGTGTACGGACCCTCTAGAGTTCGCGATTTTTCAAATGCGATTTTCTGAGAAACAAAAATTCGTATTTTGTTTAACATCCGTCACTATGTAATACAGCCGACGATATCTTCATTTTCTTCATTGCATCAAATCGTGAGCTGAAAATTACAAGGTTCTGACATTTTTGGTTTTTGTGAGATCTTAGAAATTCACATTTTCTAAGCTTCAGGTTATTTGTTTTGAAGGTCCCACTTCGGGAAGTTTTTTTAAAAATATTTTTAGTTGTCAACTTAAAACAGCCTTATCTCAAAATGACCATTTCAGTTAGAAGCTTGTAATTCTCAGCTCACGAAGTGTGGTTTTAATTGTCATGGTTCTTAAATATATTATATATATATATATATATATAT
>JAMKCH010053690.1:0-10274 GCA_023653785.1 Ophioderma brevispina
TATGATGTAAAGCTTTCCATCAAAAATTTCCCCATCTGATAGAATTAAGCTGAGAAATGTTTTTTGGTAAAGTACTTTGAATTATAGGAGCAAATACTAAATCCGCCTATATTTTATATGAAATTAATAAAAACAAAAAAACACGCGTTTTTTCTCTGTTTTACGACATTTTTGTTAGTCACAAAAATACACGGTCAGAAATCTATTGTCCTATCTTTATATGAATTACTATTATACACAAAATTGGGGTGCTTCAAATCTCTGTGCACCTTTAGGCGGGCCCTGTCAGCAGCTTAAGGTGGGGCCGCTTTAGCGTCAAGAAGCAACGCAATATCGCCCTTAAGTGCGAATAAGGTGTGTCCGAGGGGGCCCTGGAGAGCAATATTTTAGGGGGACCCTGTCAGCAGCTAGCTGACCTCTGACGTTTAAATCCGCCCTGGTATTTTTATATTTAACATTCCTTTAATAGCGATTTCAATATCTGAGTGTTTTTGATCTGTTTTGTTTGTTGGTTTGTTACGACGTTTTACGCTGCTGAAACCGTTGGTAGCTTTCCTTCCTTTTTGAAATTTGTCGAAAAAATGCAGACGGCATTTTGCACAGCCCACCACATAACAACGTGTATCGCTCAGCTTTGCTCGCGAAATTCCCCATAGAGTACCAATATCCCGATTGGGCGGTGTCAGTATGTCCAAAATGGGGCCACACCGAACCAAACCAAAGATCGTTTGGATGTCAGAATACCTGGGCAGGTATATCAAATTTTGCCACCTCTCTGGTCAGAAATTGCCACCAAAATGGTGATTTTTTTTAAAATTTTAAAGTACTGGAAAATACACTGAGAGAGTTATAAACGTTGGTCCCATACACTGTCACACCTATATAATATAGCTCACCAGAACCATGTGAAATGAGAGTAAGGTCATTTAATTGGAATTGGAAATTTAAGATGTACTTCGCAACGAGATTCATTGGTCATGTTCGTATTGCTTAGGGCACATCAATGTTTATAAATAAAACTTGTTTGAAAAAAGCCCTTGCAAAATGTACCTATCATAAAACTTTGAACTTACTTATCTTGAGTTGTCACAGAGAACCAAGTCATCTCTACTCAGAAATTAAAAACTACCAACCCTTTTATTTAGAATAAAGCTAGATTTTGAGAACAGGTGTAGAAGTAATTGTAGTCTGCCGTACTCAGTCCGGCTACAACGTAAAGAATAGGGCACTCGATTCAGTTGACTCGTCACGCCACCATTAGTTCCACGCTTTTTCCGTTATCGTCTATGAAGCCTCGGACTATGGCTCCCGCCGGACTAGCTGCTTTCACACGCGTGTGAAAGTATTATAGTCCGCCGGGAGCTGAACTATTTCGTCTCACCGGTACTCTTTCTTTCGAAGGCAATGCCGTTTATTTTTAAGTGGAAGAACAGGCTTTAGGTGAAAAGCTAATTTTTTGTGATCCATGTGGCATAATACAAAATGAAAAAAGGCTGCCAATTTACCTTGTGGGAAAAAACAACCTCGTTAAAAACGCAAGAGCATGGCTGTATGAGACGCAACGTTGGCAGGAGGCGCGAAAAGCAGTGTGACGCGAAGGTTCACCTCCAAATACGTCACACACATACACCGTACACACGTCTGTCAAATTGAACCCGGCATCAGCCAATTAAATTGCTTACTTTTCACCAGCTTTTAAAGAATATTTTTATTGTAATTTAAAGATCGACTCAGAGATTTCGAAAAAATAAATTCAGTTTGGTGTATGTTTAAAATAGCCTAAATAATATGCATCTTCATGGGCATAACCAGACCTCACCGTCCTGAGGTACCGACACATATGATGTTAACTACTGACAAAAAAATTGTCCAGCTCGCTTCACTCGCCGGTTACCGCCATTTTTTTGGTGTCGCCTCTGGAAATCTGAAGATGGGGGGACAGAAGGTCTTGCGTTTTCTAATCCTCTTTTCCCCTCTGTTTTTTCTCTTCTTTCTTTCTCCCTTCCCTTTTTCCTCTAATATCCCTCTTTTTCTCTCTTCTTCGTCTCTCGTCCGTCCCTCACCCGACGTCTGAATGGAACATTGAAGCTTCTTAATGTTAATTAGCATTAAAACAAACTAAGAAGGGTAAAATTATTTTTATTAAGTTATTTTAAAATTTTGAATGTTGTCAATCGATCCATGTGAACAGCCTGTCTCAAAAAAAATGGTACAATCAAAAACTGATTTTGGTTTTCAAATTATACTCCATAGGTAGTCCTTTTGTACATCAACATTAAAAGAGTTCTCCAGGCTTTCCAGGATTTTTTGTGTTCATCTCATTTGCTTGTTTCAATCGATCGATAACTCCAGTTTACTGCGACACACAAAAATCAATTTTGTGTGCCACTTTCCTCTGGTTGAGGAAAATGTTGACGAATTAGTTCAACATCAGTGTATTCACACTTGGAACAGATTGAATTCTTTAAAGGGATTACTTCATAAAGAAACTCAAAAGATACGAAAACAGTTACGTAATGGTGGAAGTTATGATCAGTAAGTTTCTGCTGGCTTTAAGATAACAGTGAATAACATTCGACATACTACGTTGTTTGTTAGAAGAACCATGAGCGGGGTGCAGCCGGCGTACAGCAACCGGAGAGAGTTATGGTCTTTAAGTATCACGCAACGCAAATTCCATCAACACTTTGATACTTTGCTTCCAATTCAAATTCTCTTATTGACTCACAATCAGTAAATGCACAAAGATAGTTGCAATATTTTAAAACTCATTTCTTTGATTTGAAGTGTTTTAATTTTGGTTGGCAGTTACATCCACTTCTGGCATAATTTTAACAGACACCAATTTTGTAGAAATTCAAGCAATAAATATTTGTATTGTTTGTTATTTATGAACAGAAGATATTTATCACTGAAATTGTTATGTTGACTAATTAAAACTTGTGTCGATAAACTCGACTTCTTTTGTTTATTTAATCTGTGTTTGTTTCTTCTTTTATCAAGTTGCAATCTTTTTTTGAGCTTCAAGATCAGCATGGCATAACTGGCTCGAAGCACCTCTGCCCATGCATAAACTGGCACCGAAATCGATTTTGGTATATCATATCTCTAAATTGACAAAGCAAATAAGATGAAACAACACCATTGGAAGCCCGGTCTTTGTTCTTTTACTATTATGCCAAGTAAGTATGACTATTTTTGAAATTTCATATTTAACCAATTTTTTTCTGATTGTAAACCACTTTTTAGACAGGCTGTAGATATCGGTGAATCCGTTTAATTCTACACTGTCCAAAAACGAAACACTCTTTGTGTCAGCGCCATAAGTTTTTAACTAGACATCTACATGGATAATGCAATGGCTAAGTTAGTTCATGGCTTCTGTACTGAATGTATGTCACCAATCTCACTCCACCCAGCCAATGTCCACTATCCTATTGTTCCTCTACCCAAGAAGGGAGACCTTATCTGATGACCAACTATCGAGGAATATCTCCTTTCTGTCAATTACGCCAAGGTTTACACAAGAATCCTTCTCAAACAGAATCAGAGATACAGTGGACCCATCTTAAGAAGCAACCAGGCTGGATTTCGTTTGGAAGAAGGTGTGCCCAGCAGATCCATATCCTCCGAAGAATCAGGAAGGTTTCGCAAGACACCTCACTTCCTCTTACAGTCACCTTTATAGACTTTTAAGAAGGCCTTTTTGGATTCCATCATAGAAAGGTTATGTTTGGCTGTGATGTGGCATTATGGAATACCGGAAGCAGTAGTGAATGCCAAATTGCGCTATCACAACTCTAAAAGTGCAGTACTGGTCTCGGAAACCATTTCGGATCCTTTGAAGTCACCACCGGAGTTCTTCAGGGTGAATGTTTTAGCTCCATTCCTTTCATCATATTAGTAGACTTTCTACTGAAGACGGCCACATCAGATTGTGAATCTGGAATTGTAACACACCCTCGCCGCTCCAGACGATACCCAGCCAAAGTATTGAATGACTTGGATTTGCTGCATGATATTGCCCTGCTGGAATCCACTCTCCCGAGGGCACAGACCCAGCTGACCAATACTGCAGGCGGCAGCAGAAAATCTTGGCCTCATAATAACCGTATCCAAGACAGAGTACATGATTGCAAATTGTCATCCTCATCCAAGACTTCAAGTCTATGGTGACTCCATCAACCAATGTACAGATTTCAATATCTTGGCTCCAAATGGCATCTGCTTCAAGCGACCTAAAAAGACACCAATCATTAGCACGTAGTGCCTTCTGGAAGCTAAACGCCTGTGGTAAAGTCCCCAATTATCCTCATCTCCTCTGCTAAAGTCAAGTTATTCAACTATACCTGTGAGACCATCCTACTCTATGGCTCTGAATCCTGGGTGCTATCACATACTGGAAGCAAAATCAACGCATTTGCTACCTCTGGCTATAGGATTATGCTGGACTAAAACGGAAAGACTGTGTCTCAAACACCATCTTATATTCCATGACTAACACTGAGCCTCTTATCCACTTGTAAGACAATCGCCAGCTGAGGTTCCGTGGACACATCCCTATCCTCTGCCATAGGAAGAGCCTGCTAGAAGTACCCTCGCTCCATACCCTCGTCATGGCAAAAGGAGACCTGGACGTCACGTCACCTCTTATTTAGCCTATATCCAACGTGTGCTAGGGTATGCTAAAGGCATGATACAAGCGGAGAACTTGCCAAAGATAGATGTGCATGGGGAAATCTTGTAATACCCTGGCTCCCCGCGCGAAGGATGATGATGGGTAAAAAAAAAATGAAATGTGCAAGATTAAAGATATCTTGACCTTAATGCAATCATTAATTAACATTAGATTTAGTAGCAGTTCAAACATTTGACCCCATAGTAACTTTACCCTCTCCTGGGGCCACACTCAGCAGCGGGCCTCCGCAGACATTCATATTTGCAAAAGTTATATTTTTCTCTGAATTTTCCATTATTCAGATATTGGTATCTCGTTCGTTGATCAAAACCTTCTGGACTGCTGCTCTATACTACCCGGTATATCGTACCATGGAAGAAAAGGATCTAGGGAAGCACATCGAGCTCCACAATCCGTTTTTAATCTGTTTATCTCCATTCAACCCGCACAAAGGAAGGGTTCAACGTGACCCTTTGCTCATAACCCTTTGCCCCGCAATCAATGTCGGCGAGCAATCATTACTGTAGAACTTTTTGAAAGCTCTATGTCCGACACGTAAAATTGTAAAAGTAATATTGTATATTACAAAACATGTTCCGGCTGTCTCCGGGTGTATTTGTTGTTGTTTTCGTTAAATATATAAAAAGTTAAAGTACATCGTTATGCGTTCAGCTTTACCTGCTCAGATTTGCCCAGTGATGAATAAATATAAGATGAAAGTTTGACTAAAATTGAACGTTTGACCCGGGGCCGTCTTGGATTTTCGTTGGGCCCATGCTCGTTCCAGGGGTTCTGAAGTGACCCCTAACGGGACCAATTTTTTGTTAAAATATATAGCCCTACCGGCCCCTAATTGGAAAAAGAGGGAAGGTAAGAGTGGGGAAGACGAAGGTAATGTATGTCTGCCCAGCTTTGTGAAATTATACTGAGTTTTCAGTTGCAAATAATACACCTAACGGTACAGCAGTAAAATGTCATCCTTACTGTGCTATTTAAATATATTTTCCACTAGTTAATCCCAGTTATATACTCTCTTTTGAAGTCCACTTATATGTATTATAAACGTCCTGTATTTGTATGCACAAATATTTTTGATTAATATTGTAACAAGTAATTTTTCACTGTACTAGCATTATATACATAAGTTATTTATCTATTGGTTTTGCTCTTGGCCTATTCTATGATGAACAAATAAAATTTGATTGAAGATTGAAGGTAACTTGCAGTGAGATTATATTCCTTGCGGGACCTTTCTCAATACATGAAACAGATACCATTTAAAATAGCATATACAAGAAAAATGACACTTGTGCTACTGCGCAAGAAAAAATACCACTAGGGTATTTTTGCTGATATGTTTGGTTAATTTTTCCTATTTTGTATCATTGAACCAGTCCACAATAACCAAACTGAATTTGTACCCCCAGCGGGACTAGAACTTGATAATTTGAAATCTCTGATTCCCGCTAGCGGTAGTCCCGCATTTGTAGCTAATCCCTCTTTTTTCGGAACGAAGAATGGTTTTCCCGACCGAACACCCAGAGCCCCCCCCCCCCCCCGTCGTGTTTGATTGGTTTTCCATGGAAGCCTGCCATCTGTTTGAGTATTTACTACTTCGCAGCAATTCTCGCGGCTGATTCGCTTATTCCGACGATTACCCGGCATCTTTACGCAATGAAGAAACAACCACAAAGGAGAATTTTCCTCGACGAGAAAATCGAATAGGATTATCCTCGAAGGGCCACTTGAGAGAATTATTGATAATAATTGCAATTATGGAGCGGCAGATTGATGTTCAAACGTCAGTGGGGTCGAGTGCTTCCTTTTATGCTCTTTCTCCATGAAATGATCTTACATAAGATCTTGCTTAAAGGGGATGGCCCGATTTAAGGATATGAAAGTTTTCATCTTGGATAATTAAGCTTCACTCGCAAAACCCCATCTGTAATGTTTCGCGGCCGAATATTTCAATCCGTTTTGATGCGAGAGCTAAAAACGTGATTTTGTAAGCCCAAAGAGCATTGTGTAAAATTAATATTGGTCGACCAAAATGGGACAATGTTCGTTCATAACTTACAAACCAAACTTCCTGTGGCTCTAGATTTCACAGGGTAAATAGAAAATTATAGTTTCTTCTGAGGTCAACTTTTACCACTTCCGGTAAAATCTGGGGCTTCTGGGGACGGGGCTATTAGCGAACGGGCCCTGGGAACCTTTTAACTGTATAAATCACATTGGAATCGGTGAAAAACAGGGGGCTTACAGAATTTGTCATTGCTGGCTTATTTTTCAGTCGCTTTCTTTCATTTTTCAACACTTGTAAGTATATTGCTTTGCTTTATTAAAACACAACAATCTATTGATTAAGTGATTTTATCAAGGTCAAGTTCACTGAATCCTTATCACAGGGAAAGATTAATAACTAGAGGGGCCTATATTGGCACGAGCAAATCCGGCTTACGCGCCTTTTTTGTGGTGGGATGTGTAGCACATACCTTTGACCTCTGGGGGTCAGATGGCCATAGACACTCCAAGGGACCATGGGGGCTATCATTGTGCCAATTTGGGGGCTTTAGGGCATTGCAGTTACGGAGGTAGGGGCCATATTATGTTTTCACATATTGGCTTATGTAGCACGTGACCTTGACCTCTGGGGTCGAGAGTGGTCAGAGCACTATGAGGGGGTCAGGGGCTATCATTGTGACAAGTCGGGGCTTTGGACCATTGCAGTTACGGAGGTAGGTGCCATATTATGTTTCACCAATTGTTTTAGTGATCTAGGAGGAAGAAATGGGTCCTAAAGACAAAGTTCTGACTTATATGTAAAACCCATCGGGGCTTTAGGACAATTGTAGTTACGGAGCTAGATGCCCATAATAGGTTTCACAATTGGCCTATGTAGCTCGTGACCTTTGAACCTCTGGGGTCGAGATGGCCGAAGGAACTAGAGGGGGGTCATGGGCTATCACTGTACAAGTGGGGGCTTTAGGGCCATTGCAGTTACGGAGGTAGGGGCCATATTATGTTTTCACATATTGGGCTCATATGTCGCCCGTGACCTTTGACTTTGGGGTCGAGAGGGGCCGAAGGCACTAGAGGGGGCCAAGGGCATCATTGTGCCAACTGGGGGCTTTAGGGGACATTGCAGTTACGGAGGGATAGTGCCATATTATGTTTTCACATATTGGCCTATGTACCCAGAGACCTTTGACCTCTGGGGTTGCGATTGGTCAGAAGCACTAGAGGGGGTCAGGGGCATCATTGTGCCAAGTCCGGGGCTTGGGACAATTGTAGTGACGGAGCTAGATTGCTATAAATTGTTTCAAATATTGGCCTATGTAGTTCGTGACCTTGGACTCTGGGGTTCGAGATTGCCCAAAGGCACTAGAGGGGGGTCATGGGCTATCATGGTGCCAAGTGGGGGCTTTAGGGCAATTGTAGTTATGGAGCTAGCCCTTACAACGTTGTGTTGCTGATGAAGAAGAAGATTAGACGGCCCATATTTGCCCGCGAATACGGCTTACCCGGTTGTTTGTGGTGGGCCTATCTAGCTCGTGACCTTGAACTCTGGGTCGAGATTGGCGAAGGCACTAGAGGGGGTCATGCGGCGATGCATTGTGCCAAGTCAGGGCTTTAGGGCATTGCAGTTACGGAGGTATGTGAGATAATATGTTTTCACAATGTTTTTTGCGTGATTAGGAGGAAAAAATGGGTCCTAAAGACCAAATTCTGAATATATAAAACCCCACGGATGCCTTTCCAAATAAGGGGCCTTAGAATACTAAAGGCTTACAACACATCCCCTTGATATACTCATAACGATTATATGAAATATTGGAACACCGTCTAAGAGTTAGTGAAATAGTACAGTAGATTCCTAGGATTGTTATATCTGAAAACTTCGGGAAAGTAATAATAATAATATGGTTTAATGACAAATACAGACTGTCCCAAGGTTATTGTATCAAATTAACGGAAACTAAACATTAAAATCAGCCTATTTGTCATGTTTATGCACAAGACAAATAAAATTGGCATACTGAGTCAAGCGTTACCGTGGGGCAAAATTCCTTTCGGACAGCTTGTATTATTCCACCAGAAAAATATCCCCGTTTTTTAATGTTTTCAACCACCACCACTACAACCATTACTGACGAGAGAAGCAACAATGGGACAGTTAAATACGAAAAAACAATTATATAATTAGATTGCAAGATGATGATCAATGCATGCAGGATATGTATTTAAAAAAGAAAAGCCTAATCCAAAAATAACATTTTGGCTACTAGTAAAGACAAAGCTTTTGGGAAGGATGTTTGTTTGTAATTCTTTGAAACTCAAATTGAAAATGAGAGAAATCAGAATCAAACCCCTATACGATGTATATAGAACTACCTTATCCATACATGAACCTATAGAGTAATGTATGGTGAAATGTCGTAAGGTTCAGAATACCCTTGATAAAGGTACCTTTTGTTTTAACTTGCATAGATGGGTTATTTTAAGATGATTTTTTAACATTACTAGAAAAAATAATGTTTGTCAACTTTTAAAAACGACTTACTCTTCACCTTTAAAATATGTTTTAACTTCGTTATGGTATAGAGCAATATGCTCATGACAGACTGGCCTAAAATATTAGGAATTGGAAACGACAAAAAATAACAGCGCTTTGAAAACCTTTTTTTTGCAAGAGTTTGGTTGTCGGCTTTGCTTGTGCGGACAAGTCGAACACCGTTGTTAATCGGCCTTATTTGTTGGACGACTGTCATCCAAGTACTACTGCTGTCTTGTTAGTACCACTAATCTAGTGGGGTCGTTGGACCAATTCCGTGACCGTGTAGAGCATCATTTCTCATTCTCAGTGGATTTGTCTTCTTTGACGGTTAATGGAAACAAATTTAGCGGGGATGCCCGCGAGGAAAGTGTGGGCGGAATCCAGGAGGGGGAGAACTTCATAAACAGGGGCAAAAATAAAAAATACCTGATGATTTAAAAGGGACCAAAAGTGTTTTTTCTTGGTACAAGGATTAAAAAGGGATAGTTTGTACACCTACAAAGGTCTGGTTACCCGAGTAAGGCAAAATTCGTCAAAACGTCAAAGGTCATCACCAAAGGTTAAATCTTTAATATTGTACCGATTTCTTTAAATGTCTCAATTGTGACCGTTTCCACAGGGGGATTGCAACAAAAGTTGTTGACACTCTCATTTGTATTGTTGATCGAGATGACAAACAAGGTCAACCCCATGGCCTCTATGATCGCCGAATTTAAAAATATGTTAGACGGTTCAAAATGATTTTTTGAAGTCTCTGAGGAAAGATGAACAAATTTGAGCCCATTTTTGAAGAAATCGGGCAATATTAGAATTTATTGAACCTTTAGTGATGACCTTTGACCTTTGCACGTTTTTGTGTTATATCCCCATAACCATAAGTTGTAAATAGTACAAACCTATACCTTGTTTTTTAATCCTTGTAAAAGACGAACACTTGGTTACCTTTTTCAGCAGTCTCCAAGCATTTTCATTTTTGACAACCGTATTCAGGGATTTTCCCCCTCCTGGTTCCGCCCACACTTTCACGAGGGGCACCCC
>JAMKCH010053691.1:0-16523 GCA_023653785.1 Ophioderma brevispina
TACTTGAGATCTCACTGAACAATTGCAGAACCACTTCCATTCCTTCAAACTGACAAAAAAAAAAATAGGCTGCCATAGTGTTGCTATGCTCAACTGTTACCTTGTCAATAATTATTGATAAGTTGTGCTCACATTTCTATGATCAAAAATTTAACAACTCATGGGCCCACAAATGTGTATATAGGCCTACAAGTATAAACAAGTATAATTAACATAATTATGTGACATACTCCACTTGACAGGAAATTATGGGCTATCAACAATATTGCATATGCCTATCATTCACTGCATGATGTCCATGGTACACAGATATGCACTACTGTACCAGCCCTATACATGCAATTTTGTGGAATGCTGCAGTCTGTTGTTCCAAGGTGAAAGCCATGCAGGTTGTTTTAAAAACTACATGTTTTAAACAACATACCTAACTATGAAAATCATTAGAGCAAGTCCTCTGCATTGTGTTCTGATGACAAACACTTTCTCCATGCCAACATGCCAGATGGCATTTATTCAGCAGGATTCCAAATCCCAACTGTCAAGCATGCGCCGCCATATTGAACTGGAGCAGGAATATGGTAAACCATATTCTGGGTACTGCCAAAAAAAGTTTTCCTGGTTACTCAGTCTACCAAGGAATAGTTGGATACTTCTTGCTTACTACTTTTTGGGTTACTATGTGTCCGGGAGATCTCCCGGAGACCTGCTCCAGATTCCAAGAAGGCTCAAATTACCTGCATACTTCTGGATACAGCTAAGAGTGAGCTAAAAAATATCCAGGAGATCAACCAGGAGACCACCAGGAGGTCATTTGGAGACAAGTTCTTTTGCTATGGGCCACTCTTCAATTAAGAATTTTTTAAGCGACTCCCTGAACTTTCTGTCTCTTAGGGATTTCTTAAGTTGCTTGTCAACTGTTGTTTGGGGCTTGCAATTGTGCGTGGCGAAGCTGCCTTCGAATGATTCCATTCTGCTCGTATCAGCATGTTTTTATTGGATTGTGGTTATCACAATGCATATGTTGCTGAATGCCTTGAGGCCGTGTTTCATTATGATTTTAATTACTTGCTCTGGTTAGCAGGCCTTGGAAGGTGGCCAAATTGAAGTTGAATTCCTATGAGAAGGGAAGGACTTTAGGAAAACATGTCGCTCACCCAATTTGTCAACCACGAGAATGCATGTCTGCAGATGAACCCGATCATTATCAACATGAAAATTAGAGGATATGCTGAACCAGGGTTACTCCTGAAGGTGCAGCAGAATAGCAGACCATATGCGAGCTCAGACTAGCTTTTACGACAAATTGCCAAACCTTGCAATACGCAACTCGCTTCAAGACCAAGGCAAGAAGTGCTCAATTAAGAGGGTCGTGCACTTACGATGCGATACACTGGAGATCTTTTTCAAAATATGCAGTATTGCAAAAGGGACTATGGTTTAAACACGTAAGTTCTGAGTATGCACTCGGGACCACTGCCCTATTCAATAGCAAAGACGGTGTCCTGCAAACATCAAAGTCTGTGCTTATTGCATGAGTTGGAGATGTCGTTCAAAAACCAGAGGAAACACCAAGCCCAAACCAACAACTCTTTTCAGTGGGAGTAGCCAGGTGGGGGCAGAGGGGGGCAGAGTGCCCATCTGAATGAAATTTTCTAAAAAAAATAAGTCTTGGGTAAAAATGTCAAATTTCCCCCAAAAAGGGGTCTTGGGGGGACAGTGCGTATAATTTTCAAAAAATATGAGGTCTTGGGGAATGAAATTTTCAAAAGTTTCCGTTGGGTGACAACGATCTGAAAAAAGTGGTCTTATACAGCCATTACATACGTGTCAAACTGTCCAAGCTGGGAGTGCCCCCACGGGGTTGTTGTGGGGATGACATGTTGCGGCTGCAATGAGGTGGCACTTCCAACTAATGTTGGGTGCAAGAAAAACGGAATGAAAGGTACAGGGATTTGCACTTCTCCAAAGGGGTGCAAGAAAACAGCTATTAATGCAGATATTTCTGCTGTAGTATTCTTTGCCTATAGTGCAGGAAAAAAATACAGAGCTGAGACAAAGGACAAATGCTAGGCCGTATGCAGGATTTTATTTGGGGGAGGTGCGGGGGGACCTCGAAAAAGTTAACTGTTTTCGAAAAAAGGGGACTTTCTTTTGATAAAAGTGGACCTAACCCCCTTAAAATGTCTTTTTTTGTGATTTTTGAAGTACGGGCCTGGACAAAAGACTGGTCTGGGTGCATCGTGTGTGTGTAATTGCATTTAAGTATGAAAATCATGCTAACCAACTCAAAATATAGTTTTATCACACTTTCTGTCAAAAATGCATATTTGAATGGACAATTTGCAGCGGTGAACACTATGCTACAGCAGTAGGAGTTGCTTAAGTAAGAGGTTCTATTAAGAGCTATGTAAAATTTAAGCCTTTTAAAGTGAACAAAACATCAAGTAGAAAAATTTGATTTGCTTGTTGTAAAATTGACATAACCACATGATGATTGGAGGTTTTCTTCAATTATTATCCGTAAAAATGTAATTTGTGTTCAAAAAACTAGCGGGAGTGGCCATTTTGGCCCGCCATCTTGGATTTAGAGGTTTACAGCAAAAATTGAACAGCAAGGCCATTGCAGCAACTGAAATCAAACATTCTATTAGTTAGGTGATCAAAACAAACGTCAGATAGCATTTTATATGGTAATTAACCCACATTTTGATTCATGTGTTTAGAGAAATGTGCAAAATTGGCGTTTTTTGTGATTAAGCTCCTTCATTCTTAGACACTATAAACTTTCAAGTCAAACTTGCAATGATCTGTGTGCTTTAACAACAAAATGCATATTATATAAGGGCAAATTCATTGAGAAGTCTTGACTATAGTTATGAAGAACCAATTTGAATTGGGGGGAGAAGTATTTAAGTCCGCATCATTTTTTTGAAAAAAAAATGGCAAAAAAAATATGCCTTTTTGGCCCCAAATCGTGTGTAGATAAAAAAGAAACCACAAAAGTGGTTATCATCATGTAGATAATTAAATTATATTCAATATGACACCAGGAACAAGGTGATTGAAGGCTCACATAGGGACATTACCCTCAAAATTTACTGTCGTTAGCCAAAACGGCGGCCATTTGGCCGCAATCTGGATTTCGTCTGGCTGACGCAACAAATTTTTTTATTAGCACCACCTCTGAAATTATGTTGAGTGATCATAAATAAACTACCAAACCAACTCAAGGTGTGCTTAGTTTGTAGGGATCTGGCAGGTAACTCAATAAAAATAGCAGCTATGTGAATCTGGCCTTCGCTATTATGTCAATGGAAGATTCTAACCAAAATTTTCTTATTTTGAAATCAAGATTTCCAAGATAGTATTAACCAGTACTATGGTAGCACACTGATATGCTACACATGCTATTACACACACACAAAAGATCAGTATTATATCCGCTTTGGACTGGAAGGCAAACACTTGATACTGCAAGTAGATACATCACTACACTCTGTTAATAACTTGCTGAACAATGGAAATAAACAAAGAACCAAATCAATGTTATGACAGTGAAATATTGATAAATAATATATAACACAACTGGGCATGGCATGCACAATCAGTGTTGCCAATTCAAAATTCTCATATGTTAATAATTTAAACAATTATATGTATACTGGGAAACAGTAGTTACTTTCCTATTAAATTAATTTATTTTGGGAAATTCTGTCAGTGGTTTCACTTTGTAAAAGTAATTAAAATGGAGTTAAACAGCAGTGGACAATTATTGAACCTAAAACCTGCCATATCCAGTGGCGGCCGCAGGGGGCAATTTTCCCCCTATTTTTTCTTCCCAGTAATTTCCCCCAAAATGGATTTTGCAAAAAAACAGCGTTTGGCCAAATTCGTTCAAATATCAGTGCTTTTGGGCCAAATTTGCTTTAAAAAATCTCGAAAGTTACTCCCTCGATTTTCACTCCCAATCACTTCCCCCCCCAGAAAAAGAAAGTCTGGTGCTACCACTGGCCATCCTACTGTAAGGACAATGTTCAAAATCTAGCACATGCCAGTAATCTTCAAGTATTTTGGAGTTCTCATCATTACCAGAACCAATCTTTGAAATTCTATAAATATTACTAATGGGCCAAAGAACTGATCTGGGAATGAGATGTCGCCGTGCATGATACATGTGGTGTCTTACCTGGCTAATTCCTCTATGAAACCTTCTATGCAGTGAAGACCAGGGCGTGGTGAGGGTGAAATCTTAGCATCTACTTTGGCACCCTTCTTAAACAGGAATAACACAATCTTCTGTGAGAGAAAAAGTGTAAGTTCTGTGCCTTGGCAAAAAGTCTGACAGATATTTATGGATGTAAAACTTTTGTTGCATCCACTGAAGTACACACTACCATAGATTCCACAAAACTTTGCGCATCAACATAAATGATCATATGGGGAAGTGCCTCCACCATGAGTCTCATTTTCAGCCTCATGGTATATGCATACTTACCAACATTGAAAACCCAAAAATCATAATGCATGTGCTGCAAACACCTCATCATGAAAGCCCTTATGGGTGGTGTTTATTTGTGGTCCACTTTAAGGTCTCTAGTGGAGTACACAGCTCTGATGTTACTGGATTTTTTGAGTTTCTGAAGCTGCAGGAAGTGCTTCAGGAGCCCAGAAAATATTTAAGGGCTTTTCCGGCAAGTATTTAAAGATTTGTTTGAAATTCCAGAAATAGGGACATCCCTATTTTTTGCAATTTTGAAAGTTCAAAATAGGGATGATTCCTAACAAACAGGGAAGGTTGGCAGGTATGTATATGAATGGCCCCACTTTTCATGCCAATTTCAGATTGCAGCACAGAGGTTGGTAACTTTTGCAAGAATTCATACAAATTTCTTGAAGAAATTTGGCCAATTTCCGCAATCTGGAACCAAAATTCCCCAGATTTGCAAAAATGGTCAAATTTTTCAGAAAAACTTGACATTTTTTGCTTAATTTGGCCCCAATTTGCATCTTTGGTATAGATATGGAACCAACTTGATTTGAGATGATCTTTGACCTTGGAATGCGACCTTTAACCTCATCAGCTCATGAGGATGCTCATATTGCACCTATAACCCAAGTTTGGGTTCAATGGAATTTTATGTTTTTAACTGGCATCAAAACTTTCACACAACTTTAACATCCAGACAGACAGACACACTGACTGACAGACAGACAGACTGGCTGACTGATTAGTGCCCTCTGACTAGCAGGCAACACATTAAAACAAAGACAATCACTTACAAAATGACCATTTCTGGCGGCCATATGGAGTGCAGTGTTAGCTGTTTTCTTTTCTCTGGCATTGATGAAGTTGGGTCGAAGGTCACGGAAGAATACAATAAGCTTCTGCACCGTGTCCAATTCACCAACTTTGCAAGCCTTGAAGAAAAGTGATTCCCACTGGAAGAAGTTACCAGGGAAGACTTGATAAAGAAACCTGCAACAAAACATGCATCAATGTGATGTAGATGTAATTTTGTACAGGATCGAAGCAATATTGCCAATGTTCTCTCATTGTTCTTGTTACGGTCACCTTGACCAAGGCCAAAACCACCTCTAAACTACGGATTCAAACTCCTGAATAACTAGACAATACACTGTGAACTTGATTACAAATTTTAAAACAAAGTATTTATTATAATTGTGTGTTTAAATCACTCTCATTAAAACATCGATTAGGTATCAATAATCAAAGATTTATCTATAATAAAGTTGTTAATTAATAAACTACTAAACTTACTACCTGGTGTGTGCCGCGACGCGGGCTACAGCAAGATTACTATAAAGATGCAGAACTTGCAGTCCTGGCGAATATTCCAGCGTAAAACTTCAATTTCCAATAGTGGGACGTGTCCACGGACGACTTGTCCTTACTGAAGAAAACCAGCTCCTAATGACTCCCGAAGCTCGGAGGTCGACTAAACATAAAGTCCAAAAGTGCTGTAGCTTGTTTATCCTTGGATAACTCAGAGGCCACAAAATACGGAAACCGAGGACGGCTACACAATCGGACGAAAACTACTGGAGCTGAGACTACTATGACAATGTCCACTACGGACACTGTGTTCTATTGACTGTGATTACTGTCACTGTCACTATCAACTTGTAGCAACTGGATGTCACTATACTTGGAGTAATGATGTTATGATACTCTGCCTGCAACTTTTCCCTCAATTGCTTTATATAGCCTCTCAAACAATTCTAGAAGGATCCAGCACAGTCTATATGAGTCATGTACTAAATTTAGTACATTTCATCACAAGTCCTGAACCCACTGGAAACTTCTCCACTGTTCCCATGTGTTCTGTATTGATACAGCACTTTCTCCCTGCCTGTACATGCAGTAGGGCGCCGCCTATCGTTCAGTGATACTTTTCCAGCAGCTTCTACTCAGTTAAGTATTTTTCTAGAAGCTTCTAAACCATTCTTTTTGTTCCACACACACACCAGATATGCACACAAACCAGGTATATTTTTATATTAGGTTACTTAGATTAATTTACAATATTTTATGTGCTAATTTATGATTTCAACTCCCTGTTAGCAGCAAAAGTGAAACAAATTATTGCTAATTCTTGGGGCCTGTAACATTCTCTATATATCATACCCCACAAATACGATAACAACATTTAATACTTGACATAAAGAAACAATTTAGATTCATATTAAGTTTTAAGCCTTAAAATTCACTGCCATATGTCCATGGTACACAGATATGCACTACTGTACCAGCCCTAATATCATGCAATTTTGTGGATTCTGCAGTCTTGTGTGCCTTCCAAGTGGAAAGCCATGCAGGTGTTAAAAACTACATGTTTTAAACAACAATCCTATAACTATAAAAATCATAGAGCAAGTCCTCTGCATTATTGTGTTCATGATGACCAAACAACATCCTGATCCATTTTCTCATGCCAACACTGCCAGATTTGCCTTTATTCGCGGATCCAAATCCCAACTGCTAGCATGCAGCCGCCATATTTGAACTGGGAGCAGACTATGCGTAACCAATATTCTTGGAGATATACTTGCCAAAAAAAGTTTTCTGCGCTTACTCAGTCTCCAAGAATAGGTGGATACTTTCTGCTTACTCCTTTCTTGCGCGTACTACGTGTCCGGGAGATATCGGAGACCTGCCTCCAGCATATCCAAGAAGGCTCCAATTACCTGGATACCTTTGCGATACCAGCTAAGGTGTTTGGTTCAGCTAAAAAGTATCCAGGAGATACCAGCAGAGACCACCAGGAGGTTTCTGGAGAATTTCTTTTTGCTATGCGGCACTCTTCAATTAAGAATTTTTCAAGGACTCCTTGAACCTTCTGTCTCTTAGGGATTTCTTAAGTTGCTTGTCAACTTGTTGTTTGGGGCTTGCAATTGTCGTGGCGAAGCTGCCCTCGGATGATTCCATTCTTGAACTCGCATCAGCCAGTTTTTAGTGATATTTGTAGCGTTATACACAATTCCATTATGCTTGTGATGCCTTGAGCCTTGTATTATTATGATTTTAATTACTTGCTCTGGTAAGCAGGCCTTGGCCAAAGAGTTGGCCAAATGACATGTTGAATTCCTATGAAGACAGCTAAGGAACAGTCGCTCACCCAAATATGTCACACAGAGACGCATGACTTCGCAGCATGAACACGTATAAACATGAAGAATTAGCGGATAATGAAATGAAACCAGAGGCCCTATCTCTGATGGCTGCCAGCCCACAATAGCAGACCATGCCCCAACCCTCAGACTAGCTTTCAGAATAATTGCCAAAACCATGCCACTAAGCAAACTGCGCCCTTCAATGACCAAGTCAAAGAAGTGCTCAATTAAGAGGGGTGTGCATTTACGATGCGCATACATGCGAGATTCTTTTTCAAAAATGGCAGCTCATTGCAAACTGGACATATGCTTTAACATCGATAAAGTTCTTGAGTATGCACTCGGACCAACTGCCCCTATTCAATAGCATCAGCCGGTGTCCTGCAAACATCACAGTCTGTGCTTATGCATGAGACAACTTGGCGATGGATGAGAAATTAAAGAAATAGGGGCAAAAAAAAGCCCAGAAAAAAACACGAGGGGGAAGGGGTAACCACACTTCTTCATGTGCACAGGCTGGGGGCCAGAGGGGGGCAGAGTGCCCCCTCTGAAATTTTCTTAAAAAATAAAGGTCTTTGGGCCCTAAAAATGTTCAAACTTTCCCCCAAAATAGGGGTCTTTGGGTGAAAGTCGCTAATTTTCAAAAATCTTAAAAAAAAACCTTTGGGTGAAATTTTCAAAAGTTTCGTTGGGTGAACACAAGATGCTGAAAAAAGGAGGTCTTATAAAGAATTACATACCATAGATGTAACTTCCAAGATGGGAGTGCCCCAACCGGGTTTTGGTCGGATGACAATGCTTGCCGCTCCTGCAATGCCGATTGCCCCCCCAACTAATGTGCCGCGTGCCAAGAGAAAAACCGGAATGAAATGTAAGGAGATTTGCACTTCTCCAAAGTAGTGCCCAAGAACCAGCCTATTAATGCAGATATTTTGCATGTAGTATTCCTTTGACATATAGTTAGGAACAATACAGAGCGAGACAAACAAAGCGACAAAATTCAGGGCGTCTGCAGGATTTATTTGGGGAGGTGCGGAGACCTCGAAAAAGTGTACCTTGTTTTCGAAAAAGTGCGACCTTCTTTGATAAAAGCTGGACCTAACCCACCTAAAATGGTCTTTTTTTGGACTTTTTGAAGTCCGAGGCCACCCATGGACAAACTGACTGGTTTATCGTGTGTATATTGCCCATTAGTATGGGCAAATAATCGCTAACCAACTTCAAAATATAGTTTATCACACTTTTGTCAAAATGCCATATTTGCATGCGACCCATTTGCCAGGGTTGAACCCTATGCTCCATGCCGTTGCTCTCCGTAGCGCGTTTAGGGAAGGACGAGGGAAAAGATTGAATGGGGTGAAAGTGCAAACTAAAGTACAAAATTGGATTTGCCTGCTAAAATGACATAACCACATGTATGATTGGAGGTTTTCTAATTATTATCCTTAAAAATGTAATTTGTGTCAAAACAGCGGCCATTTGCGCCGCCATCTTGGATTTAGAGGCTACCGCAAAAATGGAAATCAGCAAGGCCCATTGCAGCAACGAAACAAAACATTTAATATAGGTAGGGAACAAAAACTGTCATATAGCCATTTTATATGGTATTAACCCAACATGTGTTCATGTGTTTAGAGAAATGCTGCAAAAATGGCGTTTTGTGTGATTAAGACGCTTACATTCATTCTTAGACACTATAACTTTCAAGGAACCTTGTATGATCCTGTGTATTTCACACAAAATGCATATTATATAAGCGGCAAATCATGAGAAGTCTGACCTAATTATGAAGAACAATTTTGAAATTCACAAAAACAAAAAAACTAAAAAATCAATAAATTTTGCCAAAAAAAAATGGCAAATATGCCTTTTTGGCCCCAAACGGTGTGTAGATACAAAAGGCAAACCCACCAAAGTTGGTATCATCATGTAAGACTAATTAATTATCATCAATATGACACCAGCGAACAAGGTGATTGAAGGCTCTACATAGGACATTACCCTCAAAATACTGTCGTTAGCCAAAACGGCGGCCATTTTGGCCGCCATCTTGGAATTCGAGGTGACCGCAACAAATTTAATTAGACATTCACCTCTGCAATACTCATTGTGAGTTATCATAAAAACTACCCAAAAATAAGGTGTGCTTAGTTTGTAGTGATCTGGCCAGGTAACTCAAAAAACTAAGCATGATGTTTGGATTGGCCCTTCGCTTATTTGGTATTAACATAATATCACTAATAAGATCTAATATGTTGCGTTTAAATTTTGCCCAACATTAAGTAAGTTATATTGGATTAATGATTTCTATATCTGCGATTGCGCTTACCTGGGCCTCTATACTTGAAACCACGGTCAGCCATATTTAGTGGGCCTCCCCCCCCCCGGATGAGCCCCAGGCATGGTGGTCGGACCTACACCTGGGGGGGGAGCGGCAAAGAGGCATTTTATTTTTTTTCTTTACCACGGGCCCCTACCTCATACTAATGACATACACGAAAAAGTATGATGGCCATTCTGTTTAAGGGTGCTTAACCAGAGCTAGAGGATCAACAAAAGATGATACAGGGGTCCAAAATTCAAAATGTGGATCAATGTTGTTGAATTGCATACCAAAAAGTTCATGTGATCATAAGGAATTTAAAAAAATGTATAGTTTGTGCTATCTCTGACTTACCCTTATGGAGTTATATAAGCTGAAAACCGTTTTGTAGGTCAAAGGTTAAATTTAGCCTTTCTACAGGGGTCAAATACTAAAAAAACCGCTACAATTTCAGTGGAAATGGTCTCATATGTTTTTTATTTGCTAATGTTATTAACAATTTTAAAATAAGGAATAGTTTCGGACCATCGCAAGGTGAAATTAACAAGTTAGGCACCTCTAGCACTACCCCTATAACCCTATAGGGGCTGGGGTTAATTTCGGGTGCTTGGTAACTATAACATTGCAATTTTCCAAACTATACCTTACTTTTATCTTGTCATTACATCACAAATAATATGAGACTAGTTTGGGTGTGCGTGGTTTTTTTGGACCAAATTTTTGGACGCAAATCTGACGAGCATATGGCTAAAAAATACGAAACTTGGGTATAGAAGCACAAAAGTTCATGCAGAGGCCATCCAGTGCTAAATGCCAAAGCCACATACGGGTCTTGGCCTAGTGGTTCTTTGATAATGTTTGTTGGTAATTGTACCCTATGTGCGCCCATAGAAATTTTGTTTTTTTTCTTACATTTTTACAACATGGGTCAAAATCACATAAGGTCACTGGGTCCAACTTGTAAACACTCCAATCGCCACATGAGTCGTGGCCAGTGGTTCTTCTCATCAACATGTAGGGCCCAAAACAAAGACAAGTGGCAATTTTTTTAACCGAAAGATTTAAGTAAACAATGTCTGGGCTTTTTGGTCTTACTGTGAGACAAGATCTAGGACGATAGAAAAATGCGAAACAAAGATTCCGTGGGAGATCTAATGTTCGGACTTACCAAGGTTATCCACCGGTTGCACCCACCTATACTCATCTAATCCGAAGGTACTTTTGGCTACCAATCCAGTGAACATGCTGATCTTGTTTATTTAAAATAAAAGGCCATGAGAACGTCAATTTAAAGTCTTAAAAATCCATCATGTGCTAAAACCAAATGTTTTTAAAGGCTGACTCAGAGATTTCGAAAATTAATTTTGGGAATAGTAATAGAATAGTTGACTAGAACTAAGATATCACCCAAAAGCCGAATTCCAAAGTTTGAGATGAATTGGATTTTTTGTTTTGATGCAGTAAACATTTATGTATAGTGTAAAGCCCATACTCTATGGATATCTGTGTGTAAACAGCCTGGCTAACAGAAATTCCGCGATCCGGAATTTTAAAACAAAACTGTGATTTTCCCATATCAAGAGGACATCGATGATATTAGATATGTCACACAGTGATTAGTATGTGGACAGACATTATGCTTTTACAGCAAAAAAACACGTTTTTTTTTCTGTCAGAAAATTGAGGGCCGCCACTCCTCCGAGAAACTCTGAGTCGGCCTTTTAATTCTCTCTTCTCTTCCTGCTAATGTACAGGCCACCAACTGGCCTTGTATCACGTACAAGGTCTATGTGTACATGTAGGGTGCGGATCATGCTAGGTCAGTGCCCTCAAGCTAACTAACTGTTCATTGATAAAAACAACTCAGCTTGCTTAGCGAAGCTGGATGGTTTGCCCACACCTCCTTGTAAGGTGTTCAAGTGATGTGCTATTGAAAGATCGTTTTGATAGGCCATTCCAGAGTCTGATGTGTGGGAGAAAAAAGACTGACATAAACCTCTGTCCTGGCGAATGGCTACATGGTATTTTAGAGAGTGTCCTCTCAGTGGAATAGTTGGCACAAGATAAGGTGATGGAACATCAACAAGGTTGTTGGCAATACGAAACCAACATCACCACCTTTAGCCTGACAGCCACACCACCTCAAAAAGCTTAAAAAGACCCTAACAAAATGCATGAGGCCAGTTTCTGTTCCCCAGTTACGAATTCCCTTACTTGTTTTATTTTTAAAGTCTTTCCGCTTCTTGCCATGGCCTCGGCCCTACTGCCCATTTTCAATACTTGCTTTTAAAGATTTGCGCCTCGAGCTGTTGTTTGATCGAATCGAGCGATGATACATGTTGTTGCCCTGACGTTCTTTAGGTCAAATGCAGGTATAATGACAATCTTTACAAAAATTTCAAACTTGCCGAGATAATGTCACTTCAAACTGTCCAATGTCTAGGCATGGGATTACAGAGAAACTGCGATTACGGCAAAAGGCTACGAAATAAGATGGCAGAAATGGGGACCCCTTTACATATGTTTCACTCTCTCCTCCGCTCTTAAACTCTTTCCATCTACCGATTACTACCCTTAGCTCGCTTCTTCCAACCCTTTCCTTCCCCACAGTCGCACCTCTCCCCTCCAGCCCCTTCTACGCCCTCCAATTACCTACCTTCCCCACGACCGATCCGGTGATTAATACATTGTCATTGTAGTACGTGGTGTATGATTCACGATGACCTATATTTTGTAGCCTGAAAAACCCAAACGACGAGGTTTTTTCGGTGTCGTCTTAGGCCATCCTGTTGTACCCATCGCAGGATCGGTGCTATTTCGAAAAAGCATCGATTTTGAATCACCTTCATTTCTTAGCCTGATTATACACGTACGAAAATCACACCTCATAGAGATTGTGTTGCCGTTATTGACTGAGTATGACCATGTGCAGCCAGTGTTGGCGGAGTTTAGGTGAGAAGCCTGTCGCTCTTCTAAAATCGATTTTCGGCTCGATTTCATTAGTTCCCGTCGTCTTCAAATTTCGTCTTCTGCGTTTTCAACCGCAAGGCAGAATTCTTTTTCGAATGCTCGAAGTCCGACAGCATTAGAAATACTATTATCGAAATCGTCGCCAGGTTTCAGTTCGCCGAAATATAATACTAGGCAGGGATGACTTTCTTGAATGCTTTTTGAAGCTCGTCCATTGTCCAGGTTCTTTAATCGATACATGACAGAAGTTCCCTATATTATCTTCATTGAGGCCCCAGTGGGATGATGCAAACCATGTTTCCACTGCGATGAAAACATCGTACTCAGTATCCAACCACAACGTCTTCGCTTTTCAAAATGACGAGAGTTGCTCAAACGTCTATCTCCCCAGTCTTCATATGATGATGCCTTTGTTTAAAGTTCCAACATGAGCCACTATAGCAGCGATTTGCCAACAGATGCTAAGCCTGTGACTGCTCAGCAAAGACACCAGGTTAATGCTCTATCGATATTGCCCTCTACTGATTGTCTCACATAAACTTGGTACTACAGATATCTTTGAGGCCTAAGAACTTCATACTTATCCGCTAAAGTCAGAAGAGGAACGACTACCAGCTGTCAATGGGATGATACCATGATTGCAGCCATAAAGGAAGTCCAGGAATATTCCAACACTTCCATGCATTCTGCTGATTTCTGCTCAGCAACTTGACTAGAAGTCTTTACTTTCCTCCCAATTGACTTGAACATTTGCCGAAAAACAGGACTTCCGGTGCGTCAAAGGAGCTTGTGAGCGGGATAAAGCTGGCCGAACCAACTATGGGGTTATATTGATATGTATTGTCATCCTTAACTGCGGAGAAGTTTGATGGATATGGATCGGAGAATTAATCCACAAACGTTGTCTTGGAATCCGTCATTGTTTTAAAAGTTTTTATGCTTCCTGCAATTGTTGCAATCTACACACAAGTAATTTGAAGAAAAAAGGAAGAAAATTAAATTACTAGGCTCACTAGTTAATGTTTTAACCTTTGGCCAATGCAAAATGTTACGATTTTACAATAAGGTAGGTAGAAAACACGCTGAGCAAAAGACATTACTGTGCGGCAATAGCTCCATGATAACTCATAATGGATATACATTAAATCCTTCGAATTATTTGTTTTCCATTAACGATATAAAGCACATGATATAGAGTAGGTGCGGGAAGGGTATGGAATAGGTATGCCTCGTACTCTATGCTGCAATTTGGAAATTACACAAGCCCCCTCTAGGTTGCGCGAAAAAGTGTCAATACTGGTCCGTAGCGCCACACTGCAGTCACAACAATAAACTAAACACAACTGACATTTTTTTAAAGCAAACGAATGCCGTTTGGGCAAAGCGTCAAAAAGCCATCCTCTTTTAAGTATTTCTATATAGTTAAAGGAGTTGTAATGTTTTAAGCCTTCTCGATTAACATGAAAACGAACAGAAACAGAAGCCAATAATAGGCCTACTGAATTTTCAGCAGAAACAAACAACCAGCGGTCTTTCTTAACATCTTAAGTGAAGGTTCAATTCACGGTTTGAAGGGCACTGACGTAGCGTCCTCCCCCACCTGACCTGGTACCTACAGTCAGCCAACCTCTAAAAGTGATCGTTACACACCCTGATTATTATACAGGGTGTCCCAAAATAAATGCCATCTCGACCCAAGTTGGTGCTATAATTTTCAAAGATTACTGAGAATTATTCAAATGCTTATAAATATTCTGAATGAAGAACTTCTTTCGTACATTCTGTCCAATTTTGGTCCGATAGGCCCTTCACCAGTTTTGAAAACAAAGGCGATTATGAACCCGCCCGTAAATTACCCCCATTCCAAGTTTGCGTTTAGTTCGTCTGAAGCAGGTAGGTCACCTTGAAAAACTCTGTACAATCCGTTTTTTTTAAATGTTGACATGTTGCGGAATATGGACGGACCTATCCTTTTCTCAACATACTACCCACGAACAAATTTTACCGGACATTCAAACAATATTTATGAAGGAGAGCTAGGTTTATCGCCGGGTACCGCTACTCCATTTGCGATACACACGCTAAAGAAATCCCAACACCACCAACAAAGCGAGGTACGACATGCTAATTACGACGTCACACATGCATGATGCTTGTCGTTGATCTATTCCAACAATTACTGCACGGGGTTGTGCATGTAAAACCGGGGAAGAACAATGCGCTGTGATAAGAGGTTCCGATAGCTCTTGTGAAGTGAATGAGAAACAGGGAATACAAAATGACAAAAAAACGGTTATAATGGAAACGATCATGGATGGGAAATTGTTTGAAGAAGTTGGGGTTTGCTTTTGTGCATAGTAAGCTGTCAAGATACTAAAGCCGATGTCATGTGTATTTTTAAACCACGACATTTTCGCTAATATGGAATTCAGTAGTGACAACAAAATTGTACCAAGTGTCTCCGAAATTATTATGAGCAAAATGAAGAAGAAATATAATTTGAGGAATTTGGCACAGGGCCCGAGCTTTGTGTGCTTTGGTATAGCGCGATACAAGTGACCAACTAAGGTTAATGAATTAGGCAGTGGTGCGCTTTTCACTATATGATCTATCGATGTTGTAAAGAAGTTCGTTTGCGTCACCCAAATTTAATATGATTTGCTTCACTGTTTTAAAACAAGGGATTCAGTAAGTAAGCCACAATGCCATTCCAAGTTTGACTGATGAAAACAATCAACGCATGCTAAAGTATCAAGTGCCTGGTTGTGTTTTTATCCGTCTCTTTTTTATCCTTATACTTAAGTTTGGTGTCAATAAACCCAGTATCCTGTAAACTAATATTTAATATTAACAACATTTAAGACAACATGTCTTTGAGAAATAAGTGAAAATGGTCTATGTTCACAATGATCAACGGTCTTGACAATTTGGTTGGACATGTTGATTGTTGTTCTCAAGTTTGGTTTTCAGTGGTTTATTGTGTTGTGTGTGTGTTTTTTGATTTTTTAGATTTTTTAGTATTTTTTAATTATATCATATATTCTTTGAACGTCATTCTACAATTTCCATTATTGGGTATTTAAATCCCGCCATGGCAATTGCAATATCACGGGGATTTGTCCGACCCACACTGAAGATAAAAACATTTAAAGTTGGTCCAAGCGCTAAGTTACTATCTCAATATGAGTAGAGGAAAATACTGCACAGACGATTAAAAGACCGTGGATAAAACAATAAGACAAATATTTAGTATTAAAATAATTTTGAAATTATAGCCCCCAACCAGTTCCATTCCTTTGGTGTTTAATTCCCTCCGCTGCAATTTACACTATTCACGCAGATTTGTCGGACCCACTGGAGAAAAATTTGGCAAGTCGCTTATAGTTACTATTCTAACATATAAGGAGGCAAAATGACTGTACCAGAAAATAAAAGACCGTGAAAAATAAAAACAATGTCGACAAATATTTTAGTAATTTAATTTGTTAAAACCGACAGGGATTGTACCAGGAGATTATTGTTAGTGGAAAGACATTTTATTACACTTTTCAAGATGAACCGGTTTCAGCATCTAGGCAAACTTGGAATGGGGTAATTG
>JAMKCH010053692.1:0-68354 GCA_023653785.1 Ophioderma brevispina
CAAGTTTTCAGAATAAAGTTTGACAATATTCAAAATGTCTCAAAAACAGTTCCAGGACGAGCCTCCAATTTTGTAACCCGGTTAAGTTTAAACGTAAAATAAGAAATCAACTGCAGTGTGACATTTGTTACATTTGCTAGCTTCTGTTTATTTACTACATTACAGCTACACAGTGTGAACATACTGAACATAATCAAACTTGTTTTATTTCATCTTCATTTCAAAAAAGAGTTCATGTGATTCTGTAGTCCTGTCATATCCAGCTTGTCCCTCGCCTACAGTCCATCACAGTAATTGCTCATTCAGGGAACCAATAACTTTGTTTGTTGAAAATCAAAAACCAAGATGAGTGCAGCAGAAGATCAAGCCAAATGGTTGTTCCAGTATCTAAGAGAGCCAGCTTCATCTCCCAAAATGTCTTCAGCCATAACTCTGCCCTGTTCATTGAGTCAACGCCTCAGATCAGTATGCCCATCTTGCAGATATATTCGCAGGCCATGAGAGTTTGCTTTTGTCTTTGCGTTCACTTTCTTGTATCTCATAGGTCATGTAGGTAGTCTTCAGATGAATTCATTTTGGCTGTTGCCTAGCCACCGAGGTGTGTATATGCCTGTTGACATAGTTGAAAGGGATTTTGACACAAGTCTTGCCACGTATAAGGATACCGCCATAGTTCACCAAAAGTGTATTCTTATGAGAGACAGTTTTTAACAAGGTTTCATACAACAGCTTACAACTAACACCATGTGCTATAAATGTAATGTTAACTCATTCCATTTTATACGTTTTTAATATAGGTTTTCCCAGTTAATTTCGCACTTGTGCAATTGATTTTGATAAAACAGAAAACTGTAATTCGTCCCGGAAAATCTGAAGCTTCTGAAAACACCCAAACCATTTGAATTTATTCTGTAACTTATATTAGCATTTGTGTCACTGTATTTCAACTTTGTGTCAATTTGGTTTCGCCAATATCAGACCGGCGTATTAACACTTAACTGCATAAGGTTTTGCACTTCCGTTAGTGCATAACGGGGGTGGGGGGGGGGGGGGGTTCCTAGGGTACCCCCTAATATCAACCATTTCCTAAAGGATTGTTTAGTGAATCCACACATGTTGAAGGCTTCAAAGACCTCAACTAAAGAAATACAACTCAGAAAGTTTGTTCAGTAAAAAATTTAGGGGCAAAACATTGATTTTAATTTCGCGTCAAAATGTGCGAAAAAGACCCTATTTGGTTTCTTCTTCTTCTCTGCATTTTCCTACGGCATTGCTTCCTAGAATTGTTCTGATTGCCTTTTAATTGATGAAGAATTGACTATATTTACCCATTATAAAGCACAAACTAAAGGTCTCAATGCCATTTTAATATTTTTAGGTTACTGTATAATTTACCATAGGTTTCCTACAGTAAATTCGCTACTGATGTATATAAAATATTCTGGCTCCAATGGCCTACTTACTTTGCAAGATTTTTTTATTAATGTATTTACTTTGTTGTATGTCACTAGGTGTATGCATGTATAAATTCAGAATCACAGTAACTCTAATAAGATTTTTCATTTTTGTCATGGGCACTTCCGTTAGTGCATAACGGGGGGGGGGGCCCTATGTACCCTAACCTAATTAACGCAAAAACCACGCGATGGATTTGAATTTGTTTTTTGCACAATTGCAAGCGCAACTAAAAGTTAGAAAATACCAAAAATATAAACCAAATTATATTTGCAGCGTTTAAAATCGCCGGCTGAAACTAAAGTTGGGTACCTAGTGAACCCCCCCCCTTTATGCCGTTAAGTGTTAAAAAAATCAAATTCGTCGTTTCATTCATATTCATTAATTGTTTTCCTTCATTTAGTTTTTGTGTATATGCCCTCTGTAATTTTGTGGATGGCACTGATTTTTTTTGGTCTCCAATGTCTTTGCAGAACATGCTACATTTCTGCCCATTATCTTGTTTAGTCTTTTCGCCTGAAATACGCAAATACGACGTTAATTTTACAATGTCTTAACAGCATTAAATATTTTTTTGGTGATGGTTCTTCATGTGTGACGGCGGTTTTTTTTTGCAGTCATTAATAATTTGATAGTATGGTCTGGCAGGTGGGTACCTGATCATTAAATAACACTTTATTCCATTTAATGACACCCGACGAATATGTAAGACAGATTCTTAAAATGAATTATAAAGACGAAATCGCATAAGGTGCATAATTGCAAAAGCTGCATAAGGTGCATAATTGCATAAGCTGATCATAAGTGGCATAAGTACATAATTTTTTTTTGTTTTGTTTATTTATTCTTTAGCCGGGGTTCAAATTCAAGGAAAACTTCAGTGTTCCTCGTTCTTCCAATGCCCAGCAACATATAATCATTACATTTTAAAACTTCTTAAATTCATTATTAAAAAATACACAAATATTAGCAACTTAAATTACAATCTTACAATGCAGTCATGCACACAACCTTATACAAATTATATCATACAAAATCACCAGGATCATCGTCTTTAACTAATAATACAAATTAAATGAAGAACAAAAAAAAAACATCCATAGAAAAATAACAAAATCATCCAAATATTAAAATACCATATCGAAATTCAAAGAATCAAATTATCTGCATAATTGCAGATATGCATTTTACAATCATTATTTTTTTACCATTTTGGCTACACATTAACAATCGGGTTCAGGCAATGCTCAACATCCATCAAAACACATAGCAGCCGGAGACCATCCAGAAACCTTCAGGAAACCATTCAAAAGTCCACTTTTGTTTAATCATTATTTTATCCATTTTAAACCAAAGTAGCTGAATCGGGGTCCAGGCAATGTCCATCAACCATTGAAACACAACATAGCAATTTTCAGGCAATGCGCAATAGCCATTGAAATACAATGGAACCTAAAACACTGGGAACCACCAAGAAAAATCTGGGAACCATCCAGTGGCCACTTTGTTTTAAAATTATGCAGACTATGGAGCTTAATATGCAGATTATGCAGCTTATGCAATTATGCAGCTTATGCAGCAAATTATGCAACTTATGCAGCTTATACAGCTTATGCAGCTTGTGCAATTATGCATGTTATGTTATGGAGCTTAGAAACGTATGCAGCTTTTGCAACTTATGCAGGTTATACAATTATGCACCTTATGCAACTTATGCAATTATGCAGCTTATGCAAGTATGCATGATACACGCATGTAAATGGTTCATGTAAGTTTGATACTGTTGTGATTTTCATGGGCGATAGGCTTTCATTGAGTTTGGATGTGCCATTAAATTACCGACTCCTTGGCCTAGCGGTTAGAGTGTCTGCCTCATAGTCGGGAGGCCGCGGGTTCTAATCTCGGCCGAGTCATACCAAAGACTGAAACAATGGCACCTACTGCAGCCGCTCGGCTGGAGCTAGCAGTGGACTAACCCCCTTCTGATAGCTTTCACTGCATAGGCGCCGCCCTATGCGGGATGAACTGTAACTTCAACTAACTTGCCACTAAATTCAGAAAATAATGATCTACAATAAACAAAACAATTTTATGGCGCTTACAATTAGGCCACTTGAAAGAAGATGTACGAGAAGAAGATATACAACTCAACTTGCCACTCGCTTCTGTGCTTCTCCTGCATAATTTATGTACTCGCATAATGATGTAATGTCATCTCGCCATCTTCGTTTTTTTCACTTCCCATTTCCTGTTATTGTCTTCTTCTTATTGTATCCAAACACAGTGGTTCTCAAATAAGATCCAGCCAGAGGTGGGTACAATGTCTGACTGCTTCATTGAATTCTGCATGGTCCTTCTCTGTGCATTGTTGCTCCAACATTGGGCAGACCAGATGTTCTATTGCCTGTGGTGCCGTTCCACAATCACAGGTAGTATCCTGATCTGCTTCCAGGTAGCCCCACTACTGCAAGTAAACCTTAGATCGGCCGGTTCTGGTTCTCAATCTGTTGAGGCATCGCCATGCAGCCCATGAGGAGTCTGCTTCAGGTGGAAGATGCTCACCAGGTGGGTTCAATACCAATAGATGTTACTTGGTTGATAACAAGTCTTTCTTTCCACAAGGCGACTCTCTTATACTCCTTAGAGACTGTTTCAAGGGGTTGGACTTTGCTTAAGAAACTCTTTCTGGATTTAAGGCGGTTAGCAGCAGGTCTCTGTCCGGACATAGGGTGCTTGACATTAGATACTTGGCAGCTACGCTCTTGCATGCTCGCTACACTACGACGAATGTCCGGTGGAGCAATTCTTGCTATACTCTGTCCAGCTCGAAGTATGAAGTGGCTACGCGGGCGTATACATTAAACCGACCTTCAGCGCGCGCGTAGATTAAGTAACAAGCGCACTGCAACTGAAAGGCGGCACTGGGTATACGCGCGCGTATCCACTTCATACTTCAGACGAGACAAAGTATAGGATGTATAAGTTGTCCGTTAGAGTTGGGTGAAGACATCCTGTCATAAGCCTGCAGGAGGCATTTAATACTGGATCAAGCTTCTTGGCACTGGGTTGATCTTTCCCATACAGGGCAAGCATACTCTGCACATGAGTAGCACAGGACAAGCGCCGTCGATCTTAGGGTATGTGGGCGAGCACCTCATCTTGTGCCAGTGAGTTTGTTCTAGATGTTATTGCGTGAATATACTTTACTCTTTACGTCTTCTTGAAGACTTGATGTGGGTCTTATAAGAGAGAAAGAGTGCGGTCCAAGGTAACCCCTAGGTAGACAGGATTATCACAGTGCTCCAGGGGTGTTCCAGACCAGCTTACTTTAAGTTGACGTTTGGCTTCACGTTTGCGTAGATGGAAAGCACACACATGTGTCTTGGAGGGGGGTGGATTTGCAACGGGGGGGGGGGAGGGGGGTTCCTCATATATAAGGAGTGAGTTCATCCAAAGCTTTGGAGAGTCTCTCTTCGACAACTGTGAAGTCTGCATCTTGTGCGCTAATTTCAAGATCATCTGCATAGATAAAACGACAGGTTGCTTACTGCACTCCTAGGTTGGTCGTTGGTATAGATGTTGAACAGGAGAGGTGCAATTACGCTCCCTTGGGGTAGTCCATTCTTGAGCCTACGCCATCTGCTCTTCTTCGCTCCTAGCTGAACAAAGAACATCCTCTTTGCAAGCAATCCTTTGATGAGCTCAGTCAAGCGGATGTCCTTAGTGAGTTCCAGAATCATATGAAGTAACCATCTGTGATTAACAGTGTCTTAGGAAGCTGCTGATAGATCGACGAACACGACTCCGGTTACCAAACCCTTCTCGAAACTATCCTCGATGTGTTGAGTTAGGTTAAGTACTTGGCTTGTTGTTGATTTTCCTGGCCGGAAACCTGCTTGTTCTGGTATTAGGTGTTCGTCTTTCACAGGTGCGATGCGGTTGAGCAGGAGACGTTCAAAGAGCTTGTAGGTATGGCTCAGGAGTGATACTGGTCTATAGCTCTTGTATTAGATGGATCTAGCTTTAGGAGTGCCATCATGTATGCTTTCCCCCAGATTTTTGGGACCTGTGGGAAATAAGGCGGCATTTGTAGAGCTCAAGAAGCCACTCCTTTGCTACTAGGCTGAAGTTTTTTAGCTGCTTAGCTGAGATGTTAAGTCTAATGCTTTTTCTGGTTGAAGTTTAGCAATACCGGTTTCCAGTTCGTTCAGGGGTGAGTGAAACTAGGGTCGCTGCTATACCTCGTACGGTCTAGTTTGATCTTCTTGAGCTTCTTGCTGCACTTGCCATTTAGAAGTTGATGGGCAACTTGGTTGGGTGTAATATTTGGCTGCTGCGGAGGTTCTGTTGGATCCCCTCAAAGTTTTCGGATGGTAGACCATGCTTTCTTGCTGTTTTGTGTCATATCGATGGATTCAATTAAAGTGTACCAGGTTTGATCTTCCTGAGAGATCCTCTCCGACACTTCCTTTCCTTTAGCAGTTATAGCTGAGAAAGGATCAGCTTCAAACATGGTGGCATACCCTTGATATTCTTTAGCACATTCTTTGGAAAGGACTGGTATGCATTCTGTCCCTACAGCCTCTAGGTATGAATCTCAGGGCAGCCTTGTTCACTAGTTGGGCAAATTTGTCATATTTATGGGGTTTGGGAACAATCCTCTTCACGTCCTGATCCAAGTCATTAGCGAATCCTTGCCAGTCTGCTTTCCTATAGTTCTTATCGTGACCAAACACAGTGGTTCTCAAATATGATCCAGCCAGAGATGACGCGATACTACAACATCTGGCTGCTTCACTGAATTCCGCAAGGTCCTTGTCTATGCATTGTTGCTCCAACAGTGGGCAGGACCAAGAGTGTTCCATTGTCTGTGGTGCTCTAGTTCAACAACACAGGTTTGTGTCCTGATCTGCTTCCATGTTGCCCCACTTCTGCAAGGGAAACCTTAGATCGACCGATTCTGGTTCCCAATCTGTCGAGGGAATAGCCATGCGCCCATGAGGACGTCAGCTCTGGATGGAAGATGCTCACCAGATGCGGCCGCATTAAAAGGCAATTTCTTATTGGCTACCAGTATGTTAGCTCTTGGTCCACCGGTTATCATCTCAATGTGACATACCATCTTCATTTGATCTAAGTGTTCTTGACTTTGTTTCAGCCCCCCCTTCATAGTTGCGATATTGTAGCATCTTTTCTTTCTTACCAAGCTAGCTGTCTTTGAGTTCGTTCTCTAAGAATTTGTTGTTGATCAGTTTCAGATTCATAAGTCATGGTATATAAGGAAAACAAAATGGTTGGAACGTACTCTTTAAGTCATTGGTAATTTGCTGTCACCATAGGATATCTTGGTACCTGCTGCGCCGAAGCAGCTCCAGCTTGCTTTGATTCTTGTCACACTTCTTCTCTTCAGGCCAAATTAAAACAACTTCACAAATTCCTTCTTTTGCGACACTATGGAATGTCGAGCTTTTACCATTCATGGGGATAGTTACTGCCAATTGCCAATTGACCTGTGCAAAAATCTCAAAAGATTTGGAAAATTGGGGGCGCTTCAAAAAATGTGCTGTTATTGTTTAACTGAAGCTCATTATTGTTTTAATATTAATGCAAACTGTGAATTGCGATGTTCTGATTTTACCATGTTCTGAGGAAAAAAAAATTGGGACACGAACTAAAGAAAGAAAGAGAAAAAGAATAAAATTATGATAATGAAATAAAACAGGTATGATAAAACAATAAAACACGGAGTCCGCAAAACACGGGAAATAGTATATAGACAAAATAAATAAAAATAATAAATAAATAATAAAAAAGTGCAGGAGTTGCGTGTATTGGCAAGTTAAATGTCCAGCAAATCAAACAGTTTTTCGGACTCTTGAACATTGGCTTGCCATATGCATATGGAAATGTTTTGAGTAATAACGCGTCTGGCCGATGACAAGCCAAAGTCCGCACGCGCGTGATTACATCGAGCTGAGTGTTGATTTACATTGAAAAAAAATCCTAGATGTAGGAGCAAATCATTTTGCTCCAAATCATTTTTACACACCAAATCATTTTGCTCCCGAAAGAAGGCAAGCACAAAAACGGATCAAAATTAGCTTTCATGATTATAAATTAACAAAAAGACAATTATTGATTTATATTAAACTTTGCTTCAACGTAAGAACATATGTCTTCCATATTAACAATTAAATCGGCATGCTTTCCGGGACTTTGGGTCAAAGTAGCCCAGATTGAATTACCAATTAAGAGTCCTGAAAAGCTGCAGCGGGACCTTGAAATCAAGAACTCTTTTGGCTAAAAACGAGTCAGTTCAAAGTTTGATTGAGTGTACTGTTGCCTCTCCTTAAATATACGTCACGCACCCCCCTGAGACTTAACTTATTTTTGAGATTTTTTCGAACTTCTTTTCATTCGTTTCAAGAGTCTATATGCTAAACCTTTGGCAAAAATCTGCCCACAAAAACCCCAAAATACAATGAAACCACCAATGGGCATCTCCAAACTGATCGGGCCAAGCAAGATTGATCAAGTCTATAGTACTTGTGCCCTGTACCGAGTACAAGTAAGTCACGCTCGCTGTAAATTTTTCTTAGCGAGAAGCGTGAAATTCATCGGACAGTCGGACGCAAAACCGTTCGATATTTTGTATAAATTCCACATTTGGAGTCTGAGAATTATATTTTATAAATCTGGGAGTAATCAGGGAACCTAGTCAACCAACTGTTTTGCCGATTGTGTGAAATTGAGAGCAGGACAGCAGAAGACATATGATACAGTTTACTGGATTGTCTGGACACGGCGTGCATGCAGTGAACGGCAGTAAAGGCGTTTCGTGTGTAATTTGAGGGGTGGTGCTTACGATCTCATTACAAGTGCCGGCGGTAAATCCAATTTCCTTGCATTTGTAAATTTGTAGGTTCGATACTCATATACATCGATAGAGGAGACCCGGCCTTACAACCAAAATCGTCATGGAAAAGGTCCGGATACGAGAGAAGGTAAAAAAAAATAATTAAAAATAATTATAAAAAATACAGTATCAATGTAATTATGCATAAAGAAGATATCGATTTCCAAGGTAATGTCATAACTCACATAGGTCCAGGGAGGGGTTCGCACTTCCGTTAGTGCATAAGGGGGGGGGGGGTTCCTAGGGACCCATTCATTATATAACACTTTCCCAAAGGAATTTTTAGATGAAATCCACCACAGGTTAGGAGGATTCAAAGACATCAACATTAAAGAAATAAAAACTGAAAAAAATTGTTCAGGAAGAAAATTAGGGGCCAAAAAATTGATTTAATTTTGCGTCAAAAATTGTGCGAAAAAAGACACTAATTTGTTTCGCATTTCTACGGCACTGAATAACCTAGACTTTTGCTGATTGCATTAATTGGTGAAGGATGAACTATATTTAACATATTAACACACATAGAAATGTCTCGTGCCTCATTTTATATTTTTAGTTTACTTGTATAATTTACACTAGGTTCCTACAGTAAAAGTACTATCGATGTATATAAAACATATTATGACACCAATGGGCTACGCTTACTTTCCAAGGAATTTTTTGATTAATTATTTACTTTGTTTATGTCACTAGGATGTATGCATTATTGGAAAATTCAGAACACAGTAACTCGTATTAAGATTTTAATTTTTGTCATGGGCCCTTCCGTTAGTGCATCGGGGGGGGGGGGGGGGGCTCTAGGGACCCATGCCTAATTAACGGAAAAAAGCGCGATGGATTTAATTTTTTTGCACCAATGGAAGCGCAACAAAAGACAAATACAAAAATATAAACCAAATATATCTCAGCGTTAAAAAAACGCCGGCCGAAAAAACCAAAAAATTGGTCCCTAGGACCCCCCCCTTAATGCAGTTAAGTGTTAAGTTTACAAGAAACATGCCGCTGGGCACCAATGATGCCCCGCGCAATGGCAGAATTATTTAAACATCCGAAAAATAGCAAGAACCTATTTTGTGTTTGCATTAAATTTCTGCCAGTAATCACAACATTACTTAATTTTAGCACTTTTCAATTGTCATGAAAAATTGTTTGACCAGGCCTCTTCATGCTTCAAATACAGCAAACACTCCATGTCTGTCAAGTTATTCCACATCTATTAGCCCCGCGCTCCCGCGGCAGGGCAATAATATAAAACGTGATTGATAGGGCTTGTGCGCATAAAAATGTTATTATGAATGCATTCTCCGCATTGGATTTCGGCCCTCTTTTTTGACGTTGTTCGTCGTTCCCAGAAAGCGAGGGCGAAAACGCTGTTTACCCAGAAGTTCTCAATGTAGGATGCGACAGGACGCCATGTGTCAGGCACTGTGTTGAAATGCTGTACCAGGAGATTCGTCGTTCGTGTTTGGGTTTCTTTAACTCTTTCCCACTTTTTATACCAGTAATGACATGTGTTTTGTACATTGCAGTATTGCACATAATTTGATATGCATTGTCGTATTGTTTAAAACACCTCTGACCAGTATAAAAATAATCAGTCAATACGATAGTAATAGCAGACATGTACAATTGATTATGGATTATAATCACATTGTGAAACAATTGGCCATAATTTTTTATATTGTACCCTTCGCACTACTTAATATGCCTATCCATATGTACCATGTGCTTTATTCCGACAACGGAATGGGAGCAAAGGGTCAAATGTAATTATGCCAAATAATTTGCATTGTTAAAGGTGGGTGCAAAATCAAGGTCCGATTTTGATATGATATTTTCTTCTCTAAAAGAGAAACATATCACCATGGCCATATGATTCAGATTTTTGAGTGAATCGATTCCAGCCGTGTGGATAGCGTAAGCAAAAATATGGGATACTACATTGCCAGAATTGTCCCATATGACTTGTGTGTTAATAGATACATGTGGTCGACCACAATTGTAGACGTTTTTGTTCATAACATCAAAAGGAAACATTTCCGGGGCCTTAAATTTCAGTGGATAATGAGAAATATATGAGCTTTCTTCTAACACCAAAATCTCAATTTTGACGGGGGACGAGGTTGTCGATCGGGTCACCCACCTTTAACTGTTTAACGCTTAACTGCATAAGGGGTTTGCACTTCCGTTAGTGCATGGGGATGGGGTTGCTTGTGGAGGTCTGAATTTTTTAGAACCAGCAAGCAAAACAAAAACAAACAACTGTCTTGGGCAACCCACATCTGATCTGGGTCAATGCTATACCATAATGCATGGTGCATCCGCTGAGCCTGTGTGGAATTGGTCATTTTCACAATCAGTGGTGTAACATTTGTACCCTTGGGGTCAAAATTTCGGGTTTTTTTCTTATTTTCACTAAAAAGTACTGACAAATGATTAAATTTTGAATATTAATTTCATTTTGGAGCTTCATCTGTGGGCAAAAGATGTACAATTTTGGAAATATTGTGACATAGTGGGCAAATTTGAGCAAAAACACAAGTTCTTTTGAAAATCCATATTTACAAAATTATAACATAACTTTCCGCAAAACAGATACAGAATTTACACTGACTTTGGACTATTGTTTTGTTACATTCGTAAATATTTGGAAAGGAATAACACAATTTGAGGGATAATCTCATATTAAGTCACAATTTTATTTTTTAAATGTTTTTATGAGACAATCAACATCATACTCCCTGTACACAATCTCTTCAATTTTGGCGACTTACTGGGCACAAGTTGCAGAAAAATCTGTAAATTCTTAACAAAGTTGAATTTCATACATACAGTTGTTTCGGAGCCTGACAGTTAACATTGTTAACACGTTTCGGAGGTGACAAAGATGTTAACAAAGTTTTTTCATGGTTTTTATAATTGACAAACTGACTTTATTCTGCGTTGCAACAACAACAACATGTATAACATAATGTTTGATCTGGGTCAATGCTATTGCATATTTCATGGTGCATAGGCTGTGTGGAATTGACCTGTCTAAGCAACATGTTTGATATTGATCATGTTGATATTAAGTGATAATATGGTCATGATGATTAATATACCATCATTTGCAAAGCAACATAATGAGTGATTTACACAAACATAATATAGTCTCAGCATTTGACACAAAAAGTGTAATTGAAAGTCGAGTTACATGCAAAGTTTTACAGTGAGATATTAGGGAAGAAACCAAAATATCGAAGAAGTTAGGAGTTACTCTCAATTAAAGTGTGCACATGTGTTTAAAGATTCACAGCCCTCTATGCAAAAACACGCGAACCTGGAGCATATATCTATTAGGTCACCTTGTAGATTAAAATTAGGGCACTTAAAATATATACCAGCAAAAAATTGCTGTTCCTTGGATTTTGAAAATGGAAATAACTAGGATTTCTAAAAATAACAAATATTGATTTAAAAGTTATTGCCATTAAAATTAGGCATATTTTGTGGTTCTGTGTAAGTTTAAAATAACATTAATAATACACCGTTAGGTCATAAGGTTTACATAGGCCTTCTCCATTAGGCCTGTATCACTATAAAAATGAATTTATTTTACAAAAAGAAAGAAACAAAATCAGATTCATGTGGTATATTTTTGCAGAGTTCACATCATATTTAAGTAACAAATTGCTATTGTAATTTGCAATGATTATAGGTGCGTTTGTAATACATATGAAGATGGTATTTTCAGCGTATTAATTTTAGGGGTGTGAATTAATGCACTGGTATGCATTATGAAGATGAAAAACGGGCTTTCATGCGATTATGACTTTCAACCATTTTTATATAAGAATAAAAAGAAGTAGCCTTTTAAGTTAGTGTGGAAAGACTTGCTGAAATAGCAATGACTCTTGGGCAGATTGTGCATTTTAAGGACTCTTATTTACTTTATTTATATCATTAGGTGTATGCATTATGAAAATCATTTCCATTTTGTCATGGGCACCATAGTGGATAAGAGGAGGTTCCTAGGGATCCATATGCTAATTAAAGCAAAAACGCTGCGATGGATTTGATTTTGTTCGCGTCAATGCAAGAGTAATTAAGGTAGACAAATTCAAAAAAAATAAAAAAATTAACTGAATATATTGCAGCGTTAAAATGCCGGCCGAAATTTTTTTAAAAATGGGTCCCTAGCAACCTACCCCGTTATGCAGTTAAGTGTTAAGGTGAAGAATAGGGACATTGCTAAACATAGGGCGTAAGGTTGCAGAACCCTCTGCGTATGTCGTATTAATATAAATTAAACATTTAAATCAGGGGCGTACCCAGGTCTGGAAGACCTCGGGGTGCGGGGGACCTCTGATAAGTAAAAATAGGCTGATTTTGTATAATTTTGACAAACCCCCGGAGTGCGCGCGCTGCATCCGCACCTGGCTGGGTACGCTGGTGTAAGTGTTAAGGGGGATCCACGTTGACCCAACATTTTGTTTTTCGTGCGCCATGTTTTAACGCTAAATTAATTTTGTCCAAAATTTTATGTAATTGCCTAGTTATTAGTTGCGCATACACTCTAAATTACAGGGATTTAAAATAAATCCCAAAATATTGTGATTAGGGACCAACACATTTTTTATTTAAAATGAAATCTTATAGATTTAAAATTCTAATCTATAAGATTTATTTTTAAATCTAAAAATGTATTGGTCCCTAATCACAATCTTTTGGGATTTATTTTAAATCCTTGTAATTTAGAGTGTATTTTTGTAAAAAAATCAAATCGGCCATGGCGTTTTATGCTAATTAGCATAAATAAGCATTTTGGTGGCGCTATTCAAAAGGGTCATTCTTCAAAAAAGTAAACCTTTTTGATAAAAAATGAAGTTAATGGTATTGCAAATTTCTTTACATTATCATGTTAACCATCCTTCCAGGTTTCCTACATGATACTTTTAAACAATATGTTCAACTCAAATACCCTCATTTGCATAAATGAACGTGTTTAATATTTTGGTATAAAAAAGTGAGATTATTACACCATTTTGCTTCTTTAGTTATAGTGAATAGCTGTTAATTTCTGTATGAAATACTGCTTGAAGTATTGCGTGGACTTCAATTTTCAAAATTATGTGGAAAAAATACAAATTCATAAGAAATAGCCAAGTAATTACCAAAGTCAATTAAAATTCTTTGTTATGTCACACACGTAACCAAAAAGACAAAGAAGTTTTTATTACTAGAAAAACCCCTGTCTCAGTAATGTTTATATTTCATGTCAAAAGCCAGTTTATATGTACCTTCTGTTATACATAATAAATGGTTTAGATCTTTTTCTTTCAAAAGTTATTGATGTGCTAATTACTGTCACACACTTGACCGACACTCACCATTTTAGTATTTGAAGGACATAAATTTCTGGTCATAGTGAAGGAAGGTAGCAGTGTTAACTTTTATTATCAGTTAAAATATGGATATGATCAGTTTAAACAAGAAAACAACAATTAATTTTAATAAAGACTGGCTTAAACTTGATTTCCATGTGTGTTTTGAAAGTTTGGGGTGAAGTTTCCCAATTTAGCAGACTTACACTATTTCAACACAGGAAATCTGCAAACTAGGAGTAGCATTGCTCTTTGCAAGTTCTTACTAATGGCATTGTAATGAAAGTGTTTTGAAATAGTTGAGAATATGGAAATACACAAGATTTTATTACAGCTTCGTTTTTGGTGCACATTCACAATAGTCACCAATTTTGTGTTATAAGTCAATGGAGATGTCACACACGTAACCACCAATGTCACACACGTGACCATACTTAGTCATATAAATTTGTTAATTACCAAGTAAAGTTTGCTTGTTACTTTTAATTATCAACAACGGTTGTAATGACAAAGTACCAATGTCTTTATGAAATAAATATAAGAATGTGAGTACTTAAATAATCACAGAATTTTATAGTTAAAGTTTGAATTCTAAAAACCCCTTTTTGTCTGCGGTCACAAACGTGACCGAACTTTATTTGTCCCTTATGAAAAAATAACCAATTTGGCGAAAGTGGAACCATTATATTTGGTTAGGTTTGGACCAAAGTTTAATCATTATACCAAACGTAATAACAGATTGGTTATATTGGCAAAACAGCATTGGGTTAAAAATCAAAATTTCCCGTTTTTCGGTCATAAACGTAACCGAAGAATGGCCCAAAACTTGTTTTGCCCCTTAAATCGTACTGGAGAAACTTTTTAAAATATTTATTTCAGCAATGTAAATGTTTTTATGTTCTCCTATTATGAGCCAAATTTTATAGAAAAAGACCTTGTGGTTATTCATTTTTTCGGCGGAAGAATTTTGTGCGAAACACAAAAATCGGTTCTTGGATCGCCACTTTGAATCGGTAGAACCGATTTTCATTGTTTTCCTGTTATGTGGTCGTGTTGATGAACTCCACCAATGATCAGAGTTTTGGTAAAAAAATTCCAACGGCAAAGTAATTTTCACCGGAGGTCCACATGAGCCCCTTATACACCAACGGGAGTGCGCAAGACCTTATACACTTAAGTATTAATATAAATAACAAAACTTGGGCTAACACTTAAGTGTATAAGGTCTTGTGCACTCCTGTTAGTGTATAAGGGGGGGGGGGCGACCCCCTCTGAAAACCACTTTGCCGTTGGAATTTTTTACCATAACTCTGCATCATTGCTAGGGTACATCAACAGTAACACGACCACATAACAGGAAAAAAATGAAAATTGGTTGTACCAATTCAAAATGGCGGTCCAAAAACCGATTTTTGCAACGCGCACCCAATTCTCCCGCCAAAAAATGAAAAAACACTTTCCCGAAGGACTTTTTCCATTAAATTTGGCTCATAATAGGAGAACATAAATACATTTACATTGCTGAAATAAAAAAAAATAAAAAAGTTACTCGAGTACGATTTAAGGGGCAAAATAGCGCCACCGAAATGCTTAATTTTGCTAATTAGCATAATAACGCCATGTCCGATTTGATTTTTCCCACCAAAATATGCGCAACTGATATTTAGGCAATTTCATAAAATTTTGGACAAAAATGATTTACCGTTAAAAATGGGGCACGAAAAAGAAAATGTTGGATCCACGTGGACCACCCTTATACATTTAGTGTTAAGGATGGTGAACAAGCAGACGAAGACGAAGCAGAACAAAACGACAAGATGACAGGACAGACAGAGCAAGACAAAAAGCATAAATACATCGGCTACTCAAGGAAGGGGAAAGGGATATGAGCAAATAACAAGAGGAAAATAGTGAAGAGATTATAAAGAGGTTATAGAAAGTCTCAGACAGCAGAATTATATGAGCATATTTGAAGTTGGATTTAAAGGAGTAAATAGAAGAAGTGGTCCAAATTAGCAAACCAGCTTCATATCTTGGGTCTGATGTTTTCTTAACAAATTTGATCTCATTATGTTACAATTTTAGTTCCTGCTAATGCTATTCAGGTATAGTTTATTGACCGAATTGTTCCGCTTACCGTGACTTGGTCATATAATTTATTTTTAATTGCATAACTCGTATACTTCACTCAGATTAGCAGAAAATGTGACAAAAAGTAAAGCACCTTTCTAGCAGGTGGAAAACAGAAGGATTCTTAAAAAAACTAAAACATAAAGCCTTTTTAAACTCAGTTCTTGTTTTTTTAAAAGCTTCTTATTGGTTTAGCTCTACAAATATTAATATACACTGTATAATTATTAAACAGCATGGATTCTATCGCAAGATCTATAGACTGAATATCAAAAGCTGCAAATTGGCAACCTTTCTTCATTTTAAAGTTTTCTTTCATAATTGCCATTAAATCGGCAAATACTTAGTGGGAATAATGTAAAACATGATTGATAGGACTGTTATGCGCATAAAAATGTTATTATGAAAGCCTCATCCGTATTGGATTTCCGCCCTCTTTTTTGACATTGATCGCTGTTCCCAGAAAGCGAGGGCGCGACGCTGTTTAACCAGAAGTTGTCAACGTGGATATGCCAACCGATGTCATGCGTTTGAGGCACCGCTTGAAAAGCTTACCATGAAAAACTTTCAAAGATTCTACACATCTTAGTAGATACTTTTATTTCCATTGCAACAATTAAATTCTTGACAGGCAGCAAGAAGTCCGAAGGTGCTACTTCAATGAAAATAATTGTTAAGAAAACAAGTAAACCAAATTTAATATTAGGCCAAATACGCTCAATTCCTTTTGAATGTACTAATAAATAAAATAAATTTAATAAAAACACAAAGAATAATTGTTTCAAACTTGGGAACTTTAAGACCCTAAATATTCGTTACCATATCAAAGTAATAAAAAAAAATAATAGTAATAAAAACGCTGAGAAAATTCCGAGATTAGCCTTGCAGGAACATAGCTAATGAGGCAAAGTTCTTGTAGAGGTAATTAGAGATCAATTTCCTCACCCCATGAAGAACAGCTCGCAGCAGCAGTTCTTGTGAGCAAGTTTGATGATCGTAGCAACTTATTTGCAGAAGAAATAGTGTTATATACATTTTACAAAATAGGGTCAAAGGTCACGTAGGGGTTATTAGAGGGCAATCAGTGTACACGCCCTGAATCCTGAGCCAGTGGTTCTTTTGAGAGCAAATTTCGTAGTAGCACCTTATTTGCAGCAGAATTTTACATTTTACAGATTTTAAAAAGGGACCAAAAGTCACATGGGATCATTAGAGGTCAATCTGTGTACATCCTGTATAAGTCTTGGGCAAGGGGTTCTTTTGAGCAAGATTGTTGGGCGTTGCACCTTAATTATTTGCCACTTGCATTCAAAAGATATTTAACAAAATGTAGTCAAAGGTCACCTAGTGGTCACTAGAGGTCAATCTGTGTACACCCATGGGTCTTGGGCCAGTGATTCTTTTCAGCAAGTATAAAGCTACTCGGTCAATGCATACGAGAGTAAACATGACATGAACTTGTTGCAAAGCATCGCGGTTAAGAGAAATTTCACCTAGCATTCAAGAGGATTAAATTAAGAGCGGAAACATAACTAGGGCTAAATGTGCTTCGGAAGAAGCACTAATGGCAGCATGCAATGCCACTAATGACCTTTGACCCCAACTGCTGTACACCTAAAATGGATGACGGGGTAATCTTCAGTATATAGCAATTGACTCAAGGCAGATTTTCGAAGAATGGCCCTTTAATCGCCCTCTATGTGTCCTTTGACCCAATATGTGTACCGCATGCATGTAATATTGACTTTAATAGTCATGTTCGGCTAATTTTGTGATCTATATTGAACTAAATTTGAAGCAGAAAGTATTTGATAGCTTGATGATCTCCTTTAAATTGGCCTATTTTGCATTTGACAATCTGTGTACACTCCGTCTAAGCTGCTTCATTGTTTTTTTTTCTGACGAACATTGAAATCATCGCATTGATTTGAGACAGGAAAGGGAATTCGTAAATTTTCAAGAATCCCTTAATCTGCTACATTGCCATTCACCCCCAGGTCAGTAGTTCGTCTAAATTGCTTATTTTACACAATAATTTGAGATAAAGCACAATTTTTTTAATAATTTTGAAGAATGCCCCTTTAATTGATCTACATGACCTTTGACCTCATATGAACCTGGGTCAGTGGTGCTTCAAAAACCAAAAAAAACTTTGTTAATAGCTATTTATCGAGGTAGAAGAAGGAATTTATGACTTTTCAAAGAATGCCACTGTTAATTGTCCTGTTTTGGCCTGTCCCATATCTACACCTCATAGACTCTTGGTCAATTGGTTTTCTACATCTTTGGTGATCATAGTAATTGATTTGAGTTAGAAGAAGGCTTTTATCGAGTTTTCAAAGATGCTCCTTTCATCGACGACGTGGCCTTTCAATAATCTGTGTACACCCTGACCAATTGGTGACTAGCAATTGATTTGTGGCAAAGAAGAATTTATGGCTTTCAAAAAAATGCCCATTTAATCGGCCCCCCCAATACCTCGGTCAATCTGTGTACACCGGAGCTTGGTCCAGTGAATCTGCAGAAGATGTTTGGTTTAAATCGCTCAATCGTTTTGTAAAGAAGCATTATAAAGGAGCGTTTGGAAAGAAAGCAGCAAACATGAAGAACGCCGAGGAGCACACGTCAATATATCATCATGCATCTGTGGCTCTGTCACGCTATAACAACATACAATTTTACAGATATGACATCTGACCTTGACCTACATATCTGTGTCGCCCACCAGATGTTGTGTTTAACTACTAGGTGGAGGGTCCATTATTTACTCCAGGGAGAATGAGGATTTTGAGGGGGGAACCCGATAAATTTTTGTAAGAGAGAGGGGGACGTGAAATTTTTCATCAACGAGAAGAGGGGAACAGAACTTTTAAATGGGGAAATCAGCATGATCAAGGGGGATTGTGGACCTTTTTGAACGGAAGCGAGGGGGGACGCGAAAATTTTTGCCGAAAAAAAGTTTTTGAAATCCTCCCCCCCCCCGCATAAATATGACCGCTCGATCCCTAAGGTCATGTAGTCAAGAGTAATCGAAGCGTTTGTGAAGACAGACGACGGTGCTGATGCCGACGACGCCGACGACAAATCTGATGTGGGAAACAAACCCCTCTGAAGCCGCCAAAAATGAGCGACTATTCACCCCACAGTCGGTCGTAATAGCCATTTTCGTTTCGTGGGGTTGCGTGGCCAAAGCCTAACCCAAACCGCAACCCTAACTAACCCCGACAGACGACGGTGCTGAGCCGAACGACGCCGACACACATCTGATGTGGCAAACAAACCCCTTCTGAAAGCCGCCACCAAACTGAAGAGATATATTCACCCAACAGTCGGTCGGATAGCCATTTCCCGTTGCGTGGGGTTGCGTGGCCAGAACACGCCTAACCCAAACCGAAACCCTAACTAACCCAATCAAACCCACAGTTGGCGGGGGAATGAAATAGTAATTCTATAAAACAAAGTCTTTTAAGATTCAGATAATTGATATACCATATCATTTTAGACTGGTTCCATTTCTCAAAAAAAAAAATAGTACGAAGGCATTTTGAGTATAAGCAATGACATAGTGTTTCTATATGCAAAATTTTATATTATGATTTCAAATCTTCCGGTTCCCAAAGCTTTTTTTAGGGGAAGTATGCCTAATTTGCATAAATTCAAAATGGCCGCACATTTTAATATTTTTTGTACATAACTCAAGATTGAAGGCTTGCTAAAAGACTTCATATTGTGTCTATACATAGTTTTCAGGTCAGAGAACACACTGATCATCAGTTAAGGTATTATGCCATATATATGACAAATTAATTGCATAAATTTAAAACGGCAGCCTTTTTGAATTTTTTATGCAAATTAAAAGTCAACACGACCTAATGCTTATAAGGTTATGCGCCATGGGTTGGGAGCAGCAAAAATGGTTTACATGCTTTGATAAACTACCAAATATTTTCACACTAATGAGAAGTAAGCAATCCATTGTTTTTGAGATACAGAGTAAAAATATATATATTGTAAAAGCTAAAAATGTAAGGAAGACAAATATGCACTTGTATGTGCATATACAAGGTGCCACAAGTGTCCTATAGGGTGGAAACGTGAAATTTTGAGTGTAAAAAAGTACACCATTTTGTTGAGTCATACTTGTTACCTCTTATCATCATAGCTTACCTGTTGTATGAGCCCACTTGCATGCCCCATAATATAACAAACAAATGAGATGTATTGATCTTAATACATGGAAGGGTTACAAGAGATAAAAAAATAATGCAAAGCCCGAATATCAAAATTCCCTATACTTTAACACATGCTCATCCGTAGGCAACTGCAATCCGTAGGCCCACCCTCTCTGACCCCACTGACTCAAATTCCGACAACTCAAAAAGTCAAAATCGCACAAAATTGCACTGCTACCTTTAAAGCTATATAAATCCCTTTAAAATGAATATAAATCAGCTGAATACTCAAACTTGTTCTTATTAACAATAAAAAAGGTAAAATACTTGTGTAACGCCACCCTCATTTTGTATACCCCTACTCATGACGCATGAAATCAATCATAAACTTAATTTTATTAATAAAATTTAATTCTTTGACCCTGAACACATATGTATAAGACACAAGAATGAAGTCCCAAGCCTTAAATCTTGATTTATGTACAAAAATGTCCAAATGGCAGCACATTTTGAATTTTTTATGCCAATTTACTGTTAGTTTGACCTAATGAATATAACTATCGATCTAATTGTATTCCTTGACCCTGAAACATTTGTATAGACACAGGAATGGACGTCATCTACAAGCCTAAATCTTGAGTTATGTACAAAACGTTACAATGGCGCCATTTTGGAAATTATGCTATTAGGCACATTCCTCTCAAATTCAGCTTGGGGCCAGAAAATTTGGATAGCATAATCAAAAGTACCGCTCAAGTCAGAATATATACCAGTCTCTTTTTTTTTTTTTTTATACTCCCCATTGCCACCTATGGACAGAGTCCTGGTATTGCGCAAGGCAGACTGCAAAGCTAGAAGCTTTGAGATAGATTGTCCCGGTTCATCCTATGAGATGAACTTCTGGACAAATTAGAATGATGAAATTAGAGAGCTAGGCTGAACATCACATGCACCATCACGGAATGCAGTCACCAGGATACGGCTGAAGTGGTTTGGACAATTCGTCAAGATGCCGGAACACAGATTACCATACCAAGCCTATACGCAAGACTTCAACCAGCGTAGGAAGCCAGGTCGGCCCACCAGCAAGATGGAAGGACCCGATCCCCAAGTACACGCTTGGACCTCCAAAATGCCTAATCTATTGGCAAAGGGCAGACCAGGAATTGGAGGCGATTACTCATGAGAAGAGCAAAGGACACCCCGTCCTATGCACTTAAGTCAAAAGTCCAGTCCAATCCACTCATCCATCACATTGGTCGGTTTAAAGTCAACACACATGCACTATGCTTGCAATATGTCACCTTTACAATTGTTGTCAAACATAGCCCACGCTATTGAGGTTTTGCTCAAAATTCTCACAGACTATAGAGAATTTCTTTTAAGATAGGATTTAAGTCTTGGAGGAAATACTTTCAGTACGTAAAACGTCCATTTAATTTTTGTAACCAATGAATGTTTGTATAAGTACGTTGAGTCCAAATGACAAAACTAAATGGTTAAAAATAAAAAAAATAAAAAAAATAAAAAGTTTAAATAATTTAAAAAAAATAAACAAGTAAAGTAATATAATATATAAAAATAAAAAATAAAATAAATATCAAATATTAATAATAAAAATAAAGGCATATTTAAACGAAAACAAAATGAAAAATAAAATTAACACAACCCATAAATAAAAATAAGGAAGCTTTAAAATCAAACAAAATGAAAAAATAAATAAACACACCCTAACTTTACAATTAAAACATATGAACCAAAATTAAATTTTTTAAACAAAATAAATTCAACACAAACGCTAATAGACTGGTTCCATTTCCTCAAGAAACTAGTCGAATGGCATTATTTGATAAAAGCAATTGAAATAGGGTTTCTATATGCAAATTTGATGCTGATTCCAAATCTTCCGGTTCCCAAGCTTTTTTTAGGGGAAGTATGCCTAATTTGCATAATTCAAAATGGCCGGCCATTTTAATATTTTTTTGTACATAACTCAAGATTAAGGCTTGTAAAGACTCATCATTTCTTGGTCTATACAAGTTTTTCAGGTTCAGAGAACGCAACTAGATCATCATTTAAGGTATTATGCCATATACATTGACAATTAATTTGCATAAGTTTTAAAACGGCAGCCATTTTGGAATTTGTTATGCAATTAACTGTCAACACGACAATGCTATAAGGTATGCGCCAGGGGTGTGGGAGCAAAATGTTTTCATGCGTTAACTAACCAAATTTTCACACTTAATGGAGAGTAAGCCATCAATTGTTTTTGAGATACCTATAAAACTTATTATTGGTTGTAAGCTAAAAATGTAAGGAAAACAAATATTCCACTTGTAATGTGCATATACAGGGTGGTAAAGTGTATGGTGTGAAAAGTGAAATTTTGACTGTAAAAAGTACACAATTTTGTTTGGGCAGTCTAACTTTTTACCCAATTTTTCATCATAGCTTAAACTGTTGTATGAGCCAAATGAATGCCCACATAAAAACAATCAAAATGAATGTTATTTATCTTAATCCATGGCAGGGTTACAAGAGATAAACAATAAATGCAAAAGCCTAATATCAAAAATCCCTATACTTTAACACCTGCCTCATTCGTAGGCACCACATCCGTAGGCACCACCACCCTCTCTGACCCCCGACTGACTCAAATGACGACAACTCCAAAAGTAAAAATACACAAAATGAACTGTCTACATTTTCAAGCTAGATACATCCCTTTAAAATGAAATAATAAATCACTGAATACCACTTGGTTCTTATGATACATAAAAAATGTTACAAAATACTTGTTTGCGCGCCACCCCTCATTGTTGTATACCCCAACTCTATGGCGCATGACCTAATTATGAATCGAATTTATTCTTTACTCCTGAAAACATATGTTATACGACCAAGATTAAAGTACCAGCCTTAAATCTAGTTATGTACAAAAATGTCAAAATGGCAGCACATTTTTGACTTTTTTATTGGTCACCTTTACTGTTAAGTTTGACCTAATGATATAACTATGATCTCATTGTATTCCTTGACCCTGAAACATTTGTATGACACAAGAATGAGTCAACTACAGCCTTAAATCTTGAGTTAATGTACAAAACTTAAAAGGCGGCCATTTTGAATTTTAGCTACTTCATGCACATTCCTCTCAAATTCAGCTTGGGGCCAGAAAATTTGGTAATTAGCATAAAATTTTCATCTAAAAACAACAACCCAATTGCTTTTACTCAAACATGCCTTCGTCATGTTGAAGAAAGCACTTTTTTGAGAAATGGAACCTGTCTATAACGGATGATGGCGTCGGGTATTGTTAATAGTACTGCGAAGTATTTACCGGTGATTGTCCTAGCTACCATGTCAACATGTACGGAATATACCGTGACCTTGTATACAGCATACAGCACTCAATGGAGAACACAATGGCTAGTGTACCAGGAAAAAAAAGTTCACAAAGTTCTAAACGACATTTTGATTTTTTGTCAATGGTATTGTAGGCCTTTAAATGATAATGGTATATATTTTATGGTTTCCTGTGCTCCTTGACAGCCTAATGTGCAACTTCTGGTAAAAATTTTAACCGATATTTTAAAAGCAATATCTCAAATGACCCCAAAAGGTTACTTAAAACATTGTAACACTAAGGTGGCGATATGCTGATGCATGTTACTGTCGTTAGAGCAGCAAGCTGTTAATGATTCCTTATATTACGCTATTAAGTACCAATATTTCCAATATTAATTTATTGTACAAAAATTTAATCAGTACTGATTGATCGCGTTTCCTTGTAAATGTTCATGATTTTTTCCCGAGGCCTGGGTACGAATGACTTCAACATCACAATCTTTACGCCACGAAACAATGTTGATATTGAACTCTTTATCAATGCGCTCATTTTTGTCTTTGTGCCATCCCAAGTGAATGATGGGCACGGCCTTTTTATTCAGAAACGGCATCATTGGATACTTAGGGAGTAAGTTAGCTTGTTTTAAAGTTGATGGTCAACCGACTGACCCGGAACTGTCATGACGGAGGACTCTTCTCTTATTTTACTGTCACAAAGGCAACCATATGTCGTTTCTGACCTGAAGACGTGACGAGAGTGGAATCTTCTCTCTTGGAAAATATGAGCAAATAAGCACCATTTAATTTGTTACGCTTTCTACCGGTGCCTTTCTTTCAGATGGTACGAAACATCTTGAATTAAAATTTCGTATTTATTTGAAGAGATAAAAAAAAAATATTGATATTCATTGTCATAAGTATTTATAACCTTTCTTTCACGAGTGTGTTAAATTATTGTCCATTCAATGTGCCTGAAAACGTTATACCAACAACGGCAATATTCCGATATCCATTCACTTCCTTTGAATAATTGCTATTATTAAGAGGAAAGACCTTCAAAGGGGCTAAAATAACTTTAAATTTAATTAAGGGAAAAATTACATTTTAATTGCTTTTTGTTGACACAATCGGAGCTTCCGTTCAATAGTTATGGCCAAAAAGGTGGCTTTCGTGAGTCAAAATTTCCTTATAATCTTTTCTATTTATTTTATTGTGTCTCAAGCTGCATATTTAATATTTCCACTTGAAAAATATATTCTCAAGAAGTAATTTAGCTTTATGGGGAAAATTCAACTAAAATTTAAGATTTTTCAAAATTTGGAAATCCAGTACTTTAATTTCTAAATCATCAGGAGTAAAAAACAGCTCTTATATATACAAACCTAAAAACAACAATGTTTCTAGACTAATTGCCGAATCTCAAAAGTGAATCTTTTTACGATATGACATCGCTTGTACCCTGATTTCTCAAAAACGATTTATCCTAGAGGAGATGGGATAAAAGCAAATTCGAGCATATAAATTGAGCTCCACACTGAAGTAGAATATATTTCAGTAGTCCCCATAGAATCCATTTTATGGTGGTCATTCCCCCAAAAATTAAAATATAATTATTATTGTGTGTGTGTGTGTGGTGGTGCGCGCGCACGGTTGTGTGTTGTGTGTGGTGTAGGTTGTAGTTTGTGTGTGTAGTGTGGCCCACCAAAGGCGCTTATTCGAAGTTTAAACTATACAAAAAATAATATTTGGATAACATATTTTTCAGCATCAAACGGATATATTTGTCGGGTTCCTGGAGCACCCCAAAATCCACTTAGTAATTACAGTACCAACATCTAGAGTTCTTTGGAATATCTAGTTCTCCTCTGCTCGACACAAGTTATGATATACTTCACATCCAGGAAGAAGATCTCTGAGCGTTTTAATTTGGCAGAATGTTGCATAAATCATGGAACTATAAAAAATGGGGTTTAGCGTCACGCCAAGTGTAATCACGCATATTTTTCAAATAATTTAACCTGAAACAGATTCTATGTCATACACAGACGATTCATTGCCCAATTAACCCGCAGCATTTAAAATACTTGAAGATTGTGGCGTGGTGTGTTGGTGGCAACTACCTTAAAGTTGCATTTCGCGATCCTTGCACCCTCATTTTTGTTTATGGTTCAATATCCCTCAAATATAAGTTTATAATTTAAACATTGATATCTGATGAGTTTTTGTGTTATGAATAAATGCTTGCGTCTCATGACTAGCCGTATCTAGGCCACTGTGTTGTAGAAATTACCATTTCGAAACGTATAATACAAATTGTATACTATAATGTCCATTCAATACTTGACGCGCACGTATCAGCCCAGGGAATTTGCCAATTATTATTACGCTGGCCTCCAGGAAATCGTCACAATCATTCGCTCAGCAAGGTGGCAGCTGGCTTAACAGTTCCCAAAAAGTACTTGCCCGAGGACACAAGCACTTTGGCCACGGCGAGGCTCGAACTGACAATCTATTCACGAGTCCTGCGCTTTTTTCAATCGACCCATCATTGCTCGACAGTTTGTATTGTATTGCTATGGTTTCGTATCGTGGGTCTTATTCGTTTAGATAAATTCCATGGAATACCCGGGGGATGTACTACTAGTACAGGAAAGAGTTTTTTTTGAAGGGGGCCCGTCCATGACATCCTTATGTACTAAAGCACCTGTGACGTGACGGGGGGGGGGGGGGGGGCCCTATATGAAATTCAGGGGTTGTAAATGTAAAGCGGCGTTTCTAACTCAGGGGCCATTCGATGATGTATGAAGATAGGGGGTTCTGGTGTGAGAGAAGCTAAAATGTGTTACATAAATAGGGGTGATTTGGGCAACAATTGCTTTAATAGGCTGTGATGTAGATTTGACTCCACCAAAATAGAAGCAGAGACTGTTTTAATTTTCAACACCCAGATGCTTATTCTAAAAAGTAAGTGCTCGAAAAACTTGAAACATGCGCGTCTAGGTGTTTGTGTCCAAATTACATTGTGTTTATTAAACCTGTTTTTTTAAATATAGAAAGGATGATGTTGTGATTGAATTGTATTTCATAACAGCAGGGCAAATGAAACATTGTGCTGATGGGTTGGTTTGGATGTTGCAACATTGCGCTGAAAGTAAGTTGCCTTATCAAAGTGCATGTGTTTGTGTGATCATATTTTGACAGTATGTTTTAATATTTGGTTATAACCAATTTCTTTTTAAAGAAGTTAGTCATTAGGTATATCTTTATGAGCCTGCTCTTACTGACTACTAGGGGTATTCGAGCATGCCACTGCGCAAGAGGATACTGATTGAGCGGGAATTTTAAAGCACAAAATCCTACAGGTGCGCACGCATACCACTGGGCGGCGCATTGATCCTTGATCGGCTATGACGTCACATGTCACATGTCTATAGCTTTTTGTCAACTCTGAGGAGCTCTGCAGTCTCTCAGGCGGGTTCTAACCTATACAGAATTGCTGTGGTTGAGAGCTTAAATATAAAAGCATACCACATCAACACGTACCCAATGCAGAAAAAGAATAATTGGTTATCAACAGGTTGTCTCCTTTCATCGTTGTTGAAATCATGCTTCAGCTTAAAAACATTTGACAGCAATGGGAAGAAAAATGCGGTTCGGGTTGCATATGATCTTGAACCTTTTACTTTTTGAGCGCAGCTAGCCCATATCTCTAAATCGCCGTTAAACGGTAATATTCATGGGATAAGACGAAGAGAGTACCATGTACATTTGAAATTCGGGGACTTACCATACTCAAACACCAAACATGACAACAAGATGGTCAAAGAGACATAGGGCCGTTGTTTCGTCGCCAAGCGCTTATTGAGATAGGGACAAATAAATTAAAATAACTAATTTTTTAAATTTAGAGAGAAAAAATGTTGTTGCATTTTATTGGTGTCAAACTAATTTAGTACTTTATGATTTAATGATACCAAAAGGGAGCACCGTGTTTGGAAAAGTTAGGTCCTCTGTGTCAATGTTTGGTTTTTTTGCTTTGTTAATGTTTGTGTGTTTTGAGAAGTCAGAAACCTACCATTCTTTTTGCCCGCGGGGAGTGGGAGCGCGGGGCACGATGTGGAGTAGTAACTTGACAGACATGGAGGTTTTGCTGCATTGAAGCCTGAAGAGCCTGGGTCATAACAATGTGTAATGAAATTTGAAAATGATGAACAGTGCTAACATTACGTAAAGGTTGTGTATGGAACATGGCATTAATATTAATGCAAACACAAAATAGTTTTTTTGTAAGTGAAAATGATGATACAGGTGAATTAGATGTATTTCAAGTGGTTTTTATACAAATTTATGATTGAATCTGTACAAGGTTCTATTTCAGTGTTTAAGTGGGATCAAATAGGCAGTTGGCGATAGTGCCCGCAGGCCTGGGTTATATCATTGCATATTAGAACTATTGACACTTTCTTGACAGCTGACGTCAGTTACGATGGTCGAGACGACTATTTAGGTACTACAGTAAAAAAAGACCTTGACAAGAGTATTTTATCCCACATTAGACAATCAGTTTTCAAGATAAAAGTACTCACTAGCATTTGTTTGTTTGGAAAATGTTATTTTTCTCGAATTGTGGCTATTTTCGATGTTTAAATAATTCGCCATTGCGCGCGGGCCATACATTGGTGCCCAGCCACCAAAAGTTTCTTTTTATATTTGGTTTGTCTTATTTTATGCCCGCCGAGGGGACGCGCGGGGCTATGAGTTGAATAACTGCCAGATACATGGATGTTTTTGCTTGTATTGAAGCATGCAGAGCCTTGGTCATAACAATTTTTCATGAAATTGAAAATGAGGAAACACTGCTAAAATTACTTAAAGGTTGTGATGAACATGACATAAATATTTATGCAAACACAAAGATAGTTTTTGTGAGTAAAATGATGAAACAGTGTGGAGATTTAGATGTGTATTTCAGTGTTTTACACAAATTTAATATGGAATGCTGTTACAAGGTTTCTATTGTGGACATGTGTTAAAGTGGGGTCAAAATCAGCTAGCCAGTTGGGCCGAACTGCCAACAGTGCCCGGTTAATACTTAGGTACTATATCATTTGCTATCAGAAACCATTGACCAATTCTTGCAGCTGACCAAAATCAGTTATGGGTCGACTATGAGGTACACTGTTACAATGATCATTACTGAACAAGAATAAGTGACTTGAATCAACACTTACGAACAACATATTTATACTAGTATAATGTTTTCAGATCAAAAGAGTCACTACACGAGCAATTTTTGATTGGAAAATGTTATTTATCTCCAATTCTGGCTAGTTTAGAGTTTTTAATTAATTCTGCCATTGCGCGGGTTATTGGTGCCCAGCACCAAAATGTTTCTGGTTAAGGCTGTATTTTATATGGACATACACACATCAATGAATCATTGCAAGATGGAAAGCTAGATGTATAGGCTAAAAAAAATGAACAAAAACATATTTACAACAGAATGTATTTAAACGGAAACGTTCGGATTTTTGTCGGGTCGCCCAGCGACCCGATATAGCTCTATAGTCTGCCCTCAAAATTGCGAATGAGGTCTATTTCTATTGAAGCATATAGGATCCCTGTATGAAGGTCTTTCATTAAATGTTTTTCCTTTTATGAAAATGATATACGTCCTACTATAATTTTGGAGTTAGAGTGTGGGTGTGTGTATTGCGATGCAATTTCAGACAAGAATAAACTCATGCAGGTTCAAAATGGTCTTAAAAACGCCGGTATGGGTAAAAAGCATTTCTGTGTTGATGTTAGTCTCTGCCAAAGACGGCTGGGAAATGGGGCGTTGGTTTTTAAAACTGTGCAGGGATCGAAATAAAGGGTGAGTAAAAACGATAGAGGAAGGAGTAAAGTAAAGGAAAAATGATTCAGGCCACGATAGAGTTACACTAACGTAATGATGAAGCTTGTACCCATATATGTGTGGATATATGACGGACGGGTTTTAGGTAACATCTTTATTTGAAAGGACAGGAAGGGGTAACCTCCATTAATTAAAAGCTTATAACTGGGGATCAGTTTTAACACATTTTTGCGCCCAGTGGGTGTTTTCTATTTTCTTATTGAAATGACAGGAGAGTTTACGTACATCAAATTAAGCTCGTAACTTAGGGATACAGTTTTCACATATTTGCGCCCAATGGGCGCCTTTTTATTTATTTATGTTGTGAATGAAGGAAGGTGGAACTACATTAAATAAAGAGCTATAACTTGGGGAGTCAGTTTTAAACACATATTTGGCGTTTTTTCTATTTTCTTTATTTGAAATGACAGGAGAGTTTACGTACATCAAATTACAGCTCGTAACTTAGGGATGAAGTTTTACATATTTGGCGCCAATTGGGAGCCTGTTCATTTTCTTATTTGAAAGGACAGGAAGTGTAACCTACGTTAAATTAAGCTTAGAACTTGGGGATCAGTTTTAACACATTTTGAGCCCCATTGGGGTTTTTTATATTTTCTTTTTTGAAATTAATGGACAGACAGTTTTACGTACATCAAAGTAAAGCTCGTAACTTAGGTATTCAGTTACATAGTTTGCGCCAATTGGCGACTTAATTTTCTTTATTGAAATGTAGGAAGGTGTAACCTACGTAAAGCTTATACACTTGGGGATTCAGTTTTAACCCATTTTGCGCCCAATTGGGTGTTTTTTCTTTTGGCTTTGTTTGAAATGATAGACTTGTACGTACATCACATCAAAGCTCGTAACTTAGGATGCCGTATTTCACATATTTTGCGCCCAATTGGGGCCGTTCTATTTCTTTATTTGAAAGGTAAGGAAGTGTAACCTAAGGTAAAGCTTATAACTGAGGGATTCAGTTTGAACAATTTTGCGCAATTGGCGTTTTTCTATTTTCTTTATTTGAAATGACAGGAGAGTTTTACGAACATCAAATTAAAGCTTTTAACTTGAGGGATGCAGTTTTCATATTGTACCCAATTGGGCGCCTTTATATTTCTTTATTGAAAAGACTGAAGGGGTAAACCTATGTTAATTAAAGAGCTATAACTATGTGAGGTAAATGTCACACACAAAGGTCACGGAGATCAAGTGTAAAACAAGGTGATTGTTCTAATGCAATTTATGCTATGTATCAAACATCTACTTTAAATCAGTATGAAGATTATTTTTTATTACAGTTTCTGTCATAAAAGTCCAACTTAAAAAATAGAAAACCATCTACTCCTTTTAAAGCTGTTTATGTCAGCGTGGGTAGAACAAGCTGACATATTGTGCTCCTCGGCGTTCTTATGTTAGTGGTATAGCAAGCTAACATATTGTGGTTACTAAGTTCTTATTCTTTTGGAAACGCTCCTTTCCGAGGAGGCACTCACATACAGGTATGAAGTGGAACACAGGTGTAAGGCTGGCACTTTCGAACTCCGGGGAAATCAGTGAAAGCTAGTGTACACATGCAAAAACATAGTGGTCTTGGTGTGAGAGCCAAATTGACATAATAGGGTTTTGTGGGCCTTGAGTGGAAAAATAGGAGTGCCCCGGACCGACTCCTTAAATGCTACCAGTGCCATCTGTGTTAAACGCTTGGGCCGATTTTCAGCCAAATTGTTCAGAAGAACCACTGACCCAGGCGCATGTGGGGTGTTCGCAGTTTTGGATCAATGGTCATGTATCCAAGTATTTAGAGGGCATTCTCTGAAAAATTGTATTAATTCCTTCTTATAATACAAATCAAAGACTATTCATTTACCAGATTCCCCTCTCTCAAGATCCACCAGTACAGCTGAATAAGGGGTGTTCACAGATAGGCCCAAATGTACAATTAGTCAATTAAAGGGGCATTCTTTGAAAATCTATCGATAAATCTCTACTGCAAATTAAAGGTTATCATCACAAGATTCGTTCACAGGATCACCTGGTATAGGGCGATATGGGGTGTTCACGAGATTAGGATCAAATGCCACAATAACAATTAAAGGGGCATGCCTTGGAAAATCTAAGAACCATTCCTCAGTGCACAAATAAAGGCTTCAACACAAGATTTGCTAACAGGATCCCTGGTAGGAGATTCATCAAATGGGTGTTACAGATTTGGACAATGTCACAATTGTCAATTAAAGGGGCATCCTGAAGAATCTATGAATTTCATTTGCTCTCGCAACTAGGCATCATCATGAGATTTCTTACATGATCCCTGGTAAGGGGGGCTTATTATGAGCTGTTACGATTGGGGCCAAATGCCACATATTAACAATTAAAGGGGCATTCCTCAAAAAATCTACTAATATTTCTTGCTCTCACAGATTTGGGCCCAATACTACACAATTGCTGGTTAAAGGGGATTTTGAATGCTTCTTTTACAATTTCAGGCTATTTTCATTGTGATTGAAAGTTTTCAAACAAGATTCACAAGATCCCCTGGTGGTGGGGTCACCCATAATGGGGTGTTCACATTGGTACCAGGTGGCTGATTAAACACAGGACAATAATGTTCAAAATTTTCATGGAAATAAGGGGGTTGTTTCTTTTTTGATGTTTGGCAAACTGGAGGTCGCCATTCTGGGTCAGAGGTCATCCACGGGTTCAAATATTACAAACATAAGAAGAAATTTATTTTGGGTGGTCTGAACACAACAGAAACTGATCAGAGGTCAAAAAAATGGAGATGGGGTAGTGGTCATACAGGGATAAAATTATGAACTTTGAAAATGCTATCCTTCCCGACACCATTTTAAGGTCAAAGGTTGATCATGTTGAACACAGATATGGGCAAAGCACCAGCTAAACATTGTGTCGACTTCGAGCACATCTATTCGTCTTTCTTATTTCCAAACAGCTCCTTAAAAGCTTTCTCATAACCAAAGCTTGGCCGCGGATTTCAACCAAACTTGTTCTGAAGAACCACTGGACCAAAAGGGAGGTCATATATGGGTACCACAGATTTGGCGATAAAGTTCAGTGTGCCGATCAAAACAAAAAAGGGCAATTCTTTGCAACTCTATAAATTCCTTCTTCTGCTATAAATCAATTGCTATGGCCACAATTTAGTCAGAAGAACTCCTGACCCAATGCCCATATAGGGTGGACACAGATTGGGGTGAAAGGAAATGTAGGCCGATTAACGGGGAATTCTTTTGAACAATTTTAATCTTCTTCTGTACACCCCAAGATCAATTGCTCTGATCACCAAAATTTCCGTCAAAAGAACCATTAACCCCAAGCATATAGAGGGTGTACACAGATTGAGGTGAGAAAAAACAGTTTGTAGGGACGATTAAAGGGGCATTCTTTGCAAATCTAGAAATTCATTTTCTGCTCAACGTAATTGCTATGAGCCCAAAGGGTTCTAAAGAACCACGAGCCCAAGCTGCCAGAAGGGTGTAAACCACATTGGGGTCAAAGGTCAGGTAGATGATTAAAGGGGCATTCTCATTAATCTATAAATGGCTGCTTTGGTCTCCAAATTAAAAAGTGCTTTATGACACGTAAAGTAGAAGAATCTCAAACTAAGGACCCCTATAGAGTAGAGTGTACACAGATTGGGATGAAAGGACAGTGTTGGCTCTAATTAAAGGGTGATTCTTAGAAAATGCAGAAATTTCCTTCAGTTTCAAATCTATGCCATGATCACCAAGTTGGTCAGAAAAAAAGAAACACTGGGACACATGTCCTATGTAAGGTGTACACAGCTATCAAATTAAACCAATACACGATTTAAAGGGGCATTCTTTGAAATCATGAAATTACAATCGCCTTACTTACTCAAAATAACTCCGTTCAAATTAAACAGGTTCCACTAGGGGGGTCAAAGGTCATAGACCATGCGTGCTGACAGTAGTGCTATTCAAAGCACATTTATTTTAGCCTAGTTTTTCTTTCTTCTTTCTTCTTCTGCTGTCTTTCTTCTTTTTTCTTTTTTATTTCTTTCTTCTTTCTTTTCTTTCTTTCTTCTTTCTAATTCCAAACGCTCCCTTAAATGCTTTCTTCTAAACAACGCTTGGGTCCGATTTCAACCCAATTTGTTTCTGAAGAAACCAATGACCCAAGGCGTCAGATAGGGTTTGTACACAGTTGGGACAAAGCTCATGAGTGTCGATTTAAAGGGGCATTCTGGGAAAAATCTATTAATGCCTTCTTCGGCCTATTTAAATCAACTGCTTATATAAATAAATTTCAAGTCAGAGGAACAATTAACCCAAGCCCCATATAGGGTGTACACAGATTGGAGTGGAAGGGCACAATGAAGGCTGATTTAAAGGTGGCATTCTGTGAAAATCTTATATTCCTTTTTCGGCCTCAAATTAATTGCATGATCACCAAAAAGTTGGGTAGAAGAACCACTTGACCCAAAAAAGGGCCAAAGGGTGGTTTGTAAAACACATTGGGGTCAAAGGTCAATTATAGGGGGAATTCACATAAAATCTATAAATTGTAATTGGTCTCAAATTAATGCAATGATCACTAAATTAGAAGAACCTCTTGAACCCAAGGACCATATAGAGTGTACACAGATTGGGGTGAAGACAATGTTGGCTGATTAAAGGGTAATTCTTTGAAAATTCAGAAATTTCCTTCAGTCTCAATCAAGTGCTATAATACCAAAGTTGGTCAGAAAAAAGCCCTGACAAAAAGTTCTAGATATGTTTAGAAGATAGCCAGACCTCTCATAGTGACGCCGGATTGCAGCCGGAGGGTAACCCTAGGCGCACATTCACGGACGGTTGAAGTAGGACGGAAACCTCTCATCACAAAGTGGGCTTCATACAAAATCTTACCTCAATAAACGCTCAAGGTGAGGTTAATGCTTGAGCCAATTGCAACAAAAGGTCTCCTGCGCCGTGGATACCGGATTTATTTGTGTAATAAGGATCAATTGAGTCTTCACTTCCGATGCGAAGACAATCTGGATATATCAGGCACACAATTGGGTCTACTATACCCTTTCAGATTTAGTGAAGCAAAGGCCAATTAGAGTGCAAGCAGCTGGTTTACCATGGTCATGGAAAACAAGAAGCCCAAGAGTTCAAACTAGGGACCGAAGAGGTATAGTGGCGACCTGGTTTCACTCGGTTTTTACTAAACTTCAACTAGGAAAAGCAGTAGGCCTTGACAACATTTCAACTGAACAGCTGAAAAACACCGCGGCTTCTGAGCTCTACAATTCCTGCATTATTTCCCACAGGTTACCAAAGCATCTGAAGGAAGCAATGTTATGGCACTCCTAAAGCCTGGGAAAGATCCATTCTAATCCAAGAGCTATATAGACCTATCACCCCTCAGCCATGCCTCAAGCTATTGGACCTCGCGTCTCATGCCTCAACCGCATTCACCGTGATAGACGAACACTCATACCAAAACAAGCAGGGTTCCGGCCAGGCAAATCAACAACAAATCAAGTATCAACCTAAACTAACCACACGAGGATGGTTCGAGGAAGGCGTTTGGTAACGGAGTCGTGTTCGTTGATCTATCAGCAGAATAGACATGAGAAGCCAGATGGGGTTACTCCACAAAATTCTGGAACTCACCAAGAAATCTGTTAACTGAGCTCATCCAAGGATTACTTGCAACAGGGTGTTCTTTGTTCAGCTAGTGGCGAAGAAGAGCGATGGCCTGGTAGCATCAAGAAAGGGACTACCCACGGTGAGCGTGTTTCGCACTTGTATGTTCAAAATATTGCCACGACCAACCTAGGAGTGCACGAACCTGAGGCGTTTTAGATATTGCAGACGATTTGGAGTTAGCGCACAAGATGTAGACTTCACAGTTGTCGAAAAGAGATTATCCAAAGCTTTGGATAAACTTACTTCTATATTATGAGAAAAACCACCTACGTTCAAATCCATCCAAGACACGGTGGGTGCTTTCCATCTAGCAAAACCTGAAGCCAACTATCTGGAACAGCCCTGGAGTACTGTGACAATCCTGTCTACCAAGGAGTTTACCTTGGACCGCACTCTCTCATATAAGACGAGAGTAAAGTATGTTCACGCAATAACATCTGAACAAACTCACTGGGACAAGATGGGGTACTCGTCCATATACCCTAAGATTCGACGCACTTGCCCTGTGCTAACTCATGTGCAGAGTAATATCAACCCATGCTCCAGCTTTAATGGAAATGCCCCCTGCCGGCTTACCACGGATGTCTTTGTCCAAACACCAACGGACAACTTTCTCCAGCATGACATGCTCTAAACTAACCAGACATCATCCGGCGTATTGGCGAGCATGCAGAGCGCCGTAGCTACCAAGTATTCAATAATAGATTGAAACTAAATGAGCCAAACTGAGTTTTTTGTCGCTTCCTCCTCGCCTCACCATTACAACTCGCTATCAAAAAACACACACTTACTTCTTCCTTGTGAACAGAAATCCTCCTCCCCTTCATATCCCAATCTAGGTGGGTTATTTTTTGATACTCCATGACTATGGCTGACCACTTCGCCAATTTGTCTCGTTCTATAAACTGGCAGCTTATAATCTAAGTCGTATCCGTAAATATCTGGATACTGAACATGTCACAACATTGTCCGCACTCTCTTTTTGTCAAGATTGTGATTGCAACTCTCTCCATGTATGGTCTGGCCAAAGAATATTTAAACCGTCTTCAAGTTCTCTTCCGAATCAATCTCTCGCCTCATTTTTTTTTTTCAAGCAACCCAGCGTACTCATGTCGCTCCGCTTCTGGATTCCGCCATTGGTTACCCATCAATTACAGGATTCATTTTCAAAATACTCCTTCAGACTTTTAAAGTCGTGCATTTCAAATGCTCCCGGATTACCTGTCTTCAAATAGTGTTCAGCCTCGTACTCATATCCACTTACACGCTTCGCTCAGATTCTGCAACTCATTTGGTATTCCCTCGTTCCAAAAAGAAGCTGGTGATCGTGCCTTTTCTAATTATTGCTGGGCCTCGCCTTTGGAATGACTTACCTACCAACAATCCTTGGGCTGATAGTTTATCTGCCTTTAAAAGTCTTCTATCACATCTTTTCCTAGCTCTTAATTTCTTGGGCCTTTTTTCCCCTGTCGCGCTTTGCCTACTTTTAACAGGCGCTTTATAAATCTCAGTATTATTATTATCTATGTGAAGGCACCCTATGGGTCCGGACAGAGATCAGTTAGTGCCAACCGCCTTAAATCCAGAGAGAGAGAGAGAGTTTCGTAGCAAAGTCCAACCCTTGAACAGTCTCTAAGGAGCTTAAGAGAGTCGCCGTGTGGAAAGAAAGACTTAGTCTATCAACCAGGTGCCATCTATTGGTATTGAACCTGAGTGGAGCATCTCCTACCTGGAGGTGACTCCTCAATTGGCTGAATGGCGATGTCTCAACGTGACAGATTGGTAACCAGAACCGCGATCTAAGGTTTCAGTTGTCAGAGTGGGGCTACCTTGAATTCTAAAAACCCCTTTTTGTCTGGCGGGTCACAAAACGTGACCGAAACTTATTTGTCCCTTATGAAACAAAAAAAAAAAATAACCAAATTTGGCGAAAGTGGTTGGAAACATTATATTGGTTAGGTTTGGACCAAAGTTTAATAATTTATGATACCAAACGTATAACAGATTGGTTATATGGCAAACAGGCATGGGGTTAAAAATCAAAAATTTCGATTTTTCGGTCATTAACGTTTGACCGAAGAATGGCCCCCAAACTTGTTTTGCCCCTGTAAATCGGACTGGAGAAGAAAACTTTTTAAAATATTTATTTCAGCAATGTAAATGTATTTATGTCTACCTATTATGAGCCAAATTTTATAGAAAAGACCTTGTGGGATTCATTTTTCGCGGAAGAATTTTGTGAAGAAAACACAAACTCGTTCTGATGCGCCACTTTGAATCGGTAGAACGATGTTCATTTGTTTCCTGTTAGGTCGGGTCGTGTGATGAATCCACAATGATCAGAGTGGTGGTAAAAAAAATTCCAACGGCAAGTAATTTCACCGGAGGTCCAATGAGCCCCTATACACCAACGGGAGTGCGCAAACCTTATACACTGAAGTATTAATATAAATAACAAAAATTGGGCTAACACTTAAGGTATAAGGTCTTGTGCACTCCGTTAGTGTATAAGGGGGGGGGGCTGATCCCCATCTGAAAACACTTTGCCGTTGGATTTTTTACCAATAACTCTGCATCAGGCTAGGGTACATAACAGTAACACGCCCACAGAAAACAGGAAAAAAATGAAAAGTGTATGTTGTACCAATTCAAAATGGCGCGTCCCAAAAACCGATTTTTGCAACGCGCACCAATTCTCCCGCCAAAAAATGAAAAAAAACACTTCCCGAAGGACACTTTTTCCATTTAAATTTGGCTCATAATTAGGAGAACAAAAGACATTTACATGCTTGGTGAAATTAAAAAAAAATAAAAAAAGTTACTCGAGTGTACGATTAAGGGGCAAAACAAGCGCCACCGAAATGCTTAATTTTGCTAATGCATAATAAACGCCATGTCCGATTTGATTGTTACCACCAAAGATATGCGCAACTGATATTAGGCAATTACATAACAATTTTGAGAACAAAAATGTTTAACGCTTAAAAAATGGGGCACGAAAAAGAAAAGGTTGGATCCACGTGGACCACCCTTATACATTAGTGTTTAAGGAGGTGAACAAGCAGACGAAGACGAAGCAGAACAAAACACAAGATGACAGAAAGATAGAGCAAGAACAAAAAGACCATAAATAAAATCGGCTACTCAAGGAAGGGGAAAGGGATATGAGCAAATAACAAGAGGAAAAATAGTGAAGAGATTATAAAGAGGTTATAGAAAGTCTCAGGAAGCAGAATTATATGATCATATTATTTGAAGTTGGATATACAAGGAGTAAATAGAAGAAGTGTTCCAAATTAGCAAACCAGCTTCATATCTTGGGTCTGATGTTTTCTTAACAAATTTGATCTCATTTATGTTACAATTTAGTTCATGCTAATTGCTATTCAGGTATAGTTTATTGACCGAATTGTTCCGCTTACCGTGACTTGTCATGAGAATTATTTTTAAATGCATAACTTCCTATACTTCACTCAGCCTCAGATTAGCAGGAAAATGTGACAAACATAAAGCACGTTCGAGCAGGAGGGAAGGAAAACGAAGGATTTTAAAAAATAAAATAAAAGCCTTTTTAAACTCAGTTCTGTGTTTTTTTTTTTAAAAGCTTTCTATTGGGTTAGCTCTACAAATATCATATACAGCTGTATATATTCAACAGCATGGATTCTATCGCAAAGATCTATAGACTGAATATCAAAAGCGGCAAATTGGCAACCTTTCTCATTTAAAGTTTTCTTTCAAATGCCATTAAATCGGCAAATACTTAGTGTGTGGGGAATAATGCTATAAAAAAATGATTGATAGGAACTGTTATGCGCATAAAAATGTTATATGAAAGCCTCTCCGTATGGATTCCGCCCTCTTTTTGGACATTGATCGCTGTTCCAGAAGCGAGGGCGCGACGCGTTTAACCAGAATTTGAGTGTAAGTGTTACGCCGAAAATGCGTGATCACTGAAAGGCGTGACAGTCACGTCAATTTCGGCAACTGTGCAAGTGAACGATTCAACGGAGAGTACGTGCATGCGCGCGTGTGCATTATTGTTGGACCCGATCATGCTGATTGTACGTGAGGGTATAAGAAACACTGCACTGTTATATGCGGGGTGGCTCTGGCGGGGGGTGGTATGAAGGTACTTGTGTTCACGAGGGGAATGGCTGACGGCACGATAGATGAAAGGGAGGTGCGCTGGTAGTAGCGGAGGCGGAGGGGGATTCTGTTAATGTGGTAGAGAGTAGGGGAGCCACCGGGGTAGATACGGGTAGTAGGGGATCCATAGTGACATATTTGAGGGAAACTTTACTCAAAATTACACTTATAAGGTTTGAAAAGTTCAAGGGTGCTGATCCGAATATGACCAGCAAAAATGCCAAGTTGTGGAAAGTGAGTTTTTTGAGTTGAAAGGTGAATACCCGATTTTCGGATCCGCTAATTTGACTAAAAGGTTTTTAAGAAGGGTTTTAGGTCAATTTGAGGGTGCTGATTTCAAAAAGACCACATACAAAATCACCACCATTGGTGGAAAGTGGATTTAAACACTTAAGTGGTTTTATAGAGGAAATTGAAATATTGAACTATTTCTTAATTTTTGGATATATGGTTATTTTAATTGATGTAGAGGACAAATTCGAAATATAAAAAATGGGGGGTCACGGACTTGGTTTTTGGAAGCTAAGCGCTGTTAAAAAAAAAGTGTATTATTTCAAAAATTTGTACAGGCTCTATGGTAGAAAAAGGAAGAAAATGTTGCCGTTTTTTTTTTTTTCCAGGCATAAATATAAACAAATCGATAGATTTTTGATTTTTCTACTATGTTAAGAACCTTTAAGCAATTTCGCGCATCGCACTAATAAAAACGGGTGTCACCGACTTCTTAGTTTTCTGCAGAAAAAAAAAACGACGAAATAGGCCTAAAAAGTACTAATTTTCTCTTTCAAGGGCGTCCTGTTTGCATGACAAAAGCGCACAGCTACATTGCGTATTGACGCACAGAAATAAGCGCAAACCCGTGCCGGTACCGTTCGCAAGTAGAATTGGCTCTTGTTGACCAGCAGAGAGGGGGGGGGGAAGCAATAAACTGTTGTGGAGGGGGGGATGTGTGGGTTGGGCGGTTGAGTGAAGCCTGTCCACTAACGGGGAGATGTGAGGGGAGGGAGTGAGGGTACGGTGAGGTGAGTAGTGAGGGAAAGGGAGTGTAACTCCTTGATGAGTGATCTTTGTGAGCGATGCGAAAGAGAGAGTAGCCGCGAGTAGTAAGTAGTCAGCAGTATAAGTGCATCGCGAACATTTTGAGTCAATTAGGCAAACACCATATGTTGAAACGATAGGGCCTATACAAGGAAAATATTAAAATTAGGTAATTCAGGACATGCAGGGGTAATTATAAAGGAATACTATTCTTGTCGGATTTAATTTGTTCCGAAAAAACTTTTCCCCACACCATTTTATACGTTTCCTATAATCGGGTTCTTGCCTTTAGAAGAAGCTTAAAGATTCCCGAAAAACATTTTCTCTCTTCATTGTCCAGGCGAAAAAAAATACCCTTTACCTGTGGGAAAGTTCTGATAGCAACTTACATTGAGAAATTAAATGCCATGGAATAAGTGTGTGTCTCATTTTGGCAATTGGAGGTATGGCTCTTGAGAGTGGAGGTTCTAAGGAAACGCAAAAGCCGTTCTAGTGTTTCTAACCACTTATTTTCGGGAATCTGTCATTAAAAAACCCACCAAATTAAGAAACTGAATGTCATTTCGCGGCGAGCTGTGCATGCAGCAACGAGCAACCAAGAAAAGATCTCTACGCTCTTGACTGCGATGTGCGTTAAGTGGCAGAGCCAAATGACCGCATTAAGCAGAAATGCCTTTCTCTCAATTATCCTCTATAACCATTAAAGTTGACTCAGAGATTCGAAATATTATTTTTTTGTGTGTAATAATGAAAAATAGGTCAACTAGAACAAAGCTAGTAAACCTAAAATGGCACAATTCCGAAATTGAGATGAATTCGGATTTTTTCGTTTTGATGCAAGTAAGTGTAAACATTAAGGTGTAGTATTACGTCCCACAAGATACTGTGTATAACAAAATCCGGGGCCGGAATTGTATAACAAAGTTGTGATTTTCTATATGAAGGAATTTCGATTTAAGCTTAGCAATTTCACCACAGTGTGCAGTATATGGCCAAGGCATATGCTATATCGTAAAATAAAAAACACGATTTTTGGGGGAAATTGAGGGCGACTCAACAGGAAATCTCTGAGGTCGGAATTTTAAGTGCCAAAGCTAAAAAAAAAAAACTTCCGTTAGTGCCTAAGGGGGGGGGGGGGGGGCTAGGGACCCAAACCCAGATAACAACGTTCCCATATGAGTTTGATCATGACACTAACAACAAAGTATAAATGGGGGGTGGATGTCAACCTAGAACCAGCGGGGTCACCTAAGAACCACTATACCCACAATAAAAATTGAAAATCCGAACTTTGAACTATGACATGTGGGCCATTGAACATTGGCACTCTCGAGAAAGGAGTGGTTCTCGCACATTTCCTCCTAAGCAACTCCAATACAAGGTTTGACCAAAATAATGCATATATCTAATCTAGAATAACCATTAACTATAACATTGCAAAATTATAAACAATATTAGACCATCTTGTTATTTTTCTCAGAAACGGCCAAATCACCGTATTTTTTCCCATAGACTTTCACAGTTAAGAGCACGTCAATGACAAAATTAAAATTGATGCTAGCAGCATATAAAGGGTTATTTGATTTAAGTATTATGAATTATAATTAAATGCTCCTCCTCTAATTATAGATCTAAGACAAAATAAATCCCAAGATTTAATTACTTTAATTTTTTAATTAGTAAACATATCTTGATTTTTTTCAATTCCGTTATGAACAGGGGGGGGGGGTTTGGGGGTGGTTACCGAGGATTGCCCAACCTAATTATCCAATGAAGAAACGTGGGCGGATTGACGGATTTGACGGATTGGATTGAAATTTTTTTCGGATCAGGAAAAGCGAGAATTCATAAATAGACAATTAGCAAACAAACTCCCTTGAAAAAATTTGATTGCTTAACCGAGAAAAGGAAATTCGCAAAAATAATCAAAATGTGGGGCTACTATGGAACCCCCCCCCTTGGGCACTTAAGTGTTAAAGGGAAATTACACGGTTTTTTTGTTTTAATATGCGTCACAAACCGTGGGGCAACAATACCATTGGACTAAAAGGTTTTTGAAAAGTGGTTTGTTTTAGGTCAAATTTGATGGTGCTGATTTCAAAAGGAGACCATAGAAAATCACCCATTGGTGGAACTTGATTTTAAGGGGGAATTACCTTGATTTTTCTTTTGTTTAATAATAGCGTTAACTTATGTAAACCATTGCGCAAATCCACTAATTTGACTAAAGGTGTAAATAGAGTTTGTTAGGTCAATTTGAGAGTGTTGATTTAAGAAGAGGAGCATACAAAAATCACCACATTAATTGCATTGGAAAGTGGATTTTAAAGGGAATTGCACCGGTGTCTTTATTTTTTAAAATAAAGTATATTTATCAAAACTGAACAATGCCCAAGATCCACTAAGGGAGGGTGGATTAATTTACGCCAGGGGGGAGGAATGTAGGATTTGAGGGGGAACCCCGAAACCCGAAAAAGAAGAGAGGGGGAAACGTGACCATTTTTCATCAAAGTGGTTAGAGAGGGAGAGAGGGGAAGGGGAAATGGAACATTTAAATGGGGAAATAAGGATGATCAAGGGGGGAGTGTTGAGTGTTTGGAATTTTTGAACAGGAAGCGAGGGGAGGGGCTGCGGGGGGGAACGCGGAACATTTTTGCCCGAAAAAAGTTGAAATCCTCCATTCACCCTGGCATAAATAAAAGATATGACCCGATCCCTATTAACTAAAAGGTTAAGAAGCATAGGTGATATGTGAGGCTGCTGGTTTTGCATATTAACCATACCAAAATCACCCCCGTTGGGGAAAGGTGGTTTTTGTAAAGGGGAAATATTTGAATTGTCTTCCTAGATGGTTGAAAAAAAAAAGATTATCAAGGGAAATATCTAATTACAATTAGAGAAGCACATTAGAGGGCCTCTGGAGGAGGGGCTGCCTGATTATCAGTTATGTAATGTTTGGCCTAAACTTATAATTAAAGAGCACTCTTCTAAAAAAAAAATCCAAATATTAACGTTAGAGTTGTTATAGGATTAAGAATTTAATACTTTTTCTTGCCTCCAAATATTGTCTTTATGAGCAGGAGCCAGAGTTTCCAGAGAAGGAATAATCGTATGGTTTTTTTATCAGTTTCCAGAGAAGGATCATGCGTTTTTGTGTCGCCTTGAAAGAATGTTCATGTTACCCTTCCCTGCAGGTTTGTGTGCAGTTATCTGGAGTTCATAAGGGTATAATGATGTCTTTTGTGGTTGTACATTGGTGGAAGAAAAGCGGGTTTTTTTTAGGTTTTTTTTTTTTTAAGCGGGTGGTTTTTGTTAAAGAGTTTTCTACTTGATTAGATGTTGGGCATGTGGTGCCATTATTTCGGGCAAATTACATATGCAAAGGAGCTGCTCTAATTAATATGAACAAAAATCAGCATAATCGCTCTATTTTTTAAAAGGCACATGCGATATGCAAAAAATTCCTCCAATGCACGGAAAACCCCATTATGGTTGCGCATATTTGCCATTGAAAGGTCCGATACCTGCGGCTTAGGTATGCAAATGAGCAATTAAAAATAGGCATAATGCTGTATCGCTCCAAAAAGGTAATCGGATAGCAAAATTCCTTTGCTACATGAAAAACTACTATACCATACCATCTTGTGTTTGAATCATATGGATGAGGATAAAGGGGCTGGGGGTTGGGGGAGGGGAGGGGTGAGGTGTTTTGGAAGGGGGAAGGTTGGGATGTTGGGGAGGGGGCTGGGTGGGTGGGGTTAGTGGCCGGGGGTGCGGGTGTGTGTTGGGGAGGGGAAAGGTGGAGTGAGTCGGAGAGGGGAAGGGTGTGGTTGCGTCGGCAGGGGGGTGGGACGTTTGGAGTGACCTAGTGTGACCTTGGTGACTGTGTGACCTAAGGCGACCTTGAGGACCTTTTGTGACTCTCATGCGACCTCGGTGGACCCTACTGTGATCCTCATTATGACTTGGTGACCTCATGTGACCTTGGTGACCTCATGTAATATTGGGCCCATTCACAAATTTGTGGTCGGCGGTGGGGTGGAGGGGGGGAGGGGAAAAAGAAGGGCGGGGCTGAGGGCGGACGAGGGGAACGAGGCGGGGAAGGGTCGATCGTGGATGCTTGGGGTGAAGTGCGGAGGGGGGGGGAAGGGTGGTGCGTCTGGCGAGGGGGTGGTTGGAGAGTGAACTCATGTGACCTTGGTGATTTGTGTGGATCTTGGTGACCTCTGTGTCATCTGTGGCCCATTCACAAATTTGGTGGGGGTGTGGGTGCGTTGGGGAGGGGAAAGGGTGGGGTCGGGAGAGGTGGAAGGGGTGTGCGTCGGCGAGGGGATGGGTGACCTTGGTGACTGTGGTGACCTTTGTCCCCATGCGACCCGGTGAGCTTTGTGACCTCATATGAATGGGTGACCTGCAGGTCATCTTGGCCCATTGAACAAAATTTGTGTCGGGTTGTGTGGGGCGGGGTGGGGTGCGGTGGGGTGTGCAGGGGGGGCATTTCGGGGAGAGGTTGATTGGGGGGAGGAAAGGGTGGGGTAAGATGGGGGACCGAATGTGACCTAAGCACCTTGGTGACCCCACTGTGACGTCGGTGACCCATGTGCGTTGGTGCCATGCGACTTCCATCAGTGACCCCATTGCGACCTCGGTGACCCCATGCGACCTCGGTTGACCCCATGCGACCGCGGTTGACCCCATGCGACCTCGGTGACACCACCATGCGACTCGGTGACCCCATGCGACCTCGTGACCCCATGTGACCTTGGTGACCATGTCACCTTGGTGACCTTTGTGACTTTGGTGACCTTATGCGACCTTGTGTGACCTCTGGCCCCATTAACGAACCGCGACGGCAGACAGCACTTGCGGTCCAACGGACCGCGATTGTGTTTTTTTTCAGGCAGTTCGGTTAACTTTTTTCAAAAGGTCGGCTAGCTACGCTATTCCTGAGTGACTTCAAACTTGACACATAACCCCCCGCAGCCGCGCGCATGAGGGATGATGCACTATGAAGAATCCTGGTCCTATCAATTCTAATTAACGAATGCTTCCTCAAGAATCTGCGACTAAAGACCCTTTCCATTGAGATAAGACGTCCCAGTAGAAAAAAGAAAAGAGACACAGAGGAGCTGGCAAATCGCAAGGGGCTGTAAGCTGCTACAACTACACACGGGGAATGTCTGCTCATCCAGTCCACGGTAAGGGGATTAGCCGGATGACTATGTTTTCAGTTTGTAGACTTATGGACCCATTCTCTTTTCACATCATGTGGGGGACAATTGAAATCTATTAATTATTAAAGAAAACAATATACAGATGGAATCTTTAAAAAGGAATTTTATTATGGGAAAACAAGCCAAATTTTTGGAAAAAAAATAAAGATTTGGATAAAAAAAGGAAAAAAAATAATGGTTTATTATTTTGCTTCGAGGGGACCCATTCAGGTAAAAATGACGTACGGATCCCTCCATTGGAAAAAAAACAAACCGATTATCGTCATCGTACGCGGGTTTTGAAGCTGTAGGGAAGAAGGTAAATGTTGTACTGTTTAAGACATAATATACGGTGGGTCTTTTGGAAAAAAATAATAGCATTGGCGGCAGAGGGTCATATGTACAGACCTTGATTTAACATAGTCGGATTTATAGCTATCGGTTCGCCCCCGAAGCGCAAACTGATACCTGATACATGACACGTGACCTGTACCTGACACGTGACAACAAACTATTCATCGCAAGCTTACCGTTTGTATAACTTAAAATACGGACAAAGCAGCAAGCATTCAGTATCTCTGTTGTCACAGCGTATCGATCAAGATTTTGAGCTATAAATGTGGGTTATGTACAGGGAGGGTAGGACAGACTCGGCTCGATTTGGGCATTGGGGATTGTTTCCAAACGGTCAATTTGAAAAATGCGACATGGGCATTTACTTGGCAGTCTCGGTCCCAGAGTGACATAAATAAAATCATCTCCTCTTTAAACCTGTGTTCAAAAGTCTTAGTAATATCATAATAATTAGAAAAAAAGTATGAAGTTCACATCAATCATGCTTCTGTTAAATTAACTGTGCATTTAACTCAAAACTCCAGAAACTTGCCCTGCAAAAGTAATCTCTATCAACACATAATTACCCTGAACATACGCGAGCAGGCTACAGAGCTATGCGCTCGTAGCCATGCGCACCGAGACATCTAATATCAAAAACAGCCCATATAATTATTAACACCCCAAAAACCATGCACTCTGGATAGGGTGACGTAGAGGAAGGTGCACCCCAATATCCAAGTGTAGCTTTGGCTGCATTTATTTGATTTTCATGAATTTGAATAGCTTATTTGCATATTTTTCAGACTTTTTGTAAATGTGTTTTACCTTGTTTTCAAATGCACTTCAGGCTACAAAACCAAATTCTCTCCAGTGCTTTGCTCTCCTTATAATCATGGCCAAATTCTTTATCATAAAGCAAGTGATCGGGCAACCAGGCACCACTGGTGGTTCGAGAACCGCCCTTGTATCACCCCCCCCCCCCCCCCCCCCCCCCCCCCCCCTTCTTCTGCAGGTAATTAACAGTTCGATGTTAGTAAGTAATAGTAAATGAAAGAAAAACTATCAGAAAACACTCTTGGGTGTCTAGAGTATTTATTATATGCTTTTTATTTTGTTTTTCTTTACTCGCAACAAGATTTAAAATAAATTGAATCGGCAAAATGTAAAGGGGGTGGATATAAACAACCATCAAAAAAATGAACAGGTTTTAACAAGAATACTCAAATTTGTTGTGAACCCCTATGTGGACCCTACCACTCTTAAAAATGTTAATCTTCTAGTGGCTAAATTTTAATATTTGGTGTTAAAAGGGGACAAAAAGAAAAACCCTTGCAGCTGATTAAACTTTACTCAAGTTGATTGACTAATGGTTTTTACTCACTAAAGGGTAAAATTTTTACTCAACCCGACTGCGTTAAAAGTTTAATCACCAAGGAAGGGTTGTTCCCTTTTTAATCCACCAGCAGGGTAAACTTTAAGATATACTGTCGAAGTAAAATGTACTAATCCATTTTGAGGAATAGTCTAATAAACGCAGATCAAAACTTTTAGCACCAGTGTTGATTATTAAGTGTTACTCTCATGGAGAGTCATATTTTCTCGACCACAGGCCCAGTTCCTTGGTTGAAATAAAATGCTATGTACTATGTGAATGACACAGACACAGAGCAATTTGCAAGTTGAAATCTTATTTATTGAATCATTTTAATGATGCAGTGTCAGACATGTATGTACTACATCATAGATAAACGCACCGTGGACATGCAGACTAAAAGTAGCATTTTGGACCCACTTCACACTTCAGAAGGCTCAGGGCCAGGAGTGTTCATATTGATAATAGGAAGTGGCTTTCATAGCCTTTTCAAGACCCTTTTTTGTATTCTATTATACCTATATCAATGTGAAAGACCAAAAATTTTGCCTTGGGTACAAGAAAAAATGGTGTGCAGCACCCTCTTGTGTCATATGGGATGCTTTTGAGATTTTTGCTACACTTTTTCATTCGCCGTTTTAAGTGTGCTGCTACAAAGATGATCACCAAACTGACCTGACGTCAAGAAATTTGAGCACTCTATCTCATTTAGTCTGCCTGTAGCACTCATTTTGAATGTTCCTCACATATGCTTCTATTCAAATGCACAGCGGCCAATGCACGTTCTTGAGTAAAATTCAATGGAGCATTCAATTGATGCAGTGGCCGTAACAGAGGGGGGTGGGGGCAGGCACAAGGGGGGGCAGGCAAGGGGGGGGGCAGCTGCCCCCACCCCCCCCCCCGTGGGGATCTTGCCCCCCTGAAAAATTAGTGACTGTACATAGGCCATACACTTACTAACAAATTTTAATATATGCTTGCCCCCTGGAAATTATATGTGCCACCCCTTTGCCCCCCCTGAAAAAAAAAGCTGGTTACGCCACTGAATTTATGAAAGTTGAAATGAGCAATGAAGACAAACTACACGGAATAAAGAACTTAAAATTTCTGAGCAGGTCAAATTTGTGATATCTTAATGGCTGTAAAACTTTTTAAAACAGCAAATGAGAAAGATTAGTGAAAAATCTGAAAAGCACCCTCATGCTAAATTATGACCTTAAACGTCTTTTTTTTTAAGAAAATGCCAATGTCCAAAACTTCATGCAACTTTCAAAATTAAGTATCTTGAGCTAATTTAATATAATTAGACATCAAAAGAATTGCAAAAATACCTAAAAAAAATTGTAGAGGGGGGGGGGGTAGTATTTTCTGCTCAAATCCACTCCCACCACAAAATTTCAGGGACATGGCAAAGAGGGCACGCTGAACACTTTCTTGAACCAGAGGCAAAACCAAAATGGTAATTTCATGTTGAGGGGACAGGTATTAAATAGAATACAATAAAAACAGACCCCAATAAAAAATAACCAAAAAAAGGAATTTGCCCGCCCTATTAGCCCACTCCTATTGATAAGTGAACTTAAAGAAAAAAACTCCACATGCGAAGCCATCTACTATTAATTTAGGGGTTAATAGGCTATAGAAAAGGTCATTTTCAGAACCAATTCATCACACCCTAATTGATGGACTATGTGTACTGTCCCATTTTGGACAAAAAGAATGAAAAAGTGCGAAATCTAGGGTGCCCAGGGGTTTAGAAAATGCACATGATTCAATATGGCCACCAAGTTACCCTTGATATGCACCATTTTAGTTAGTTTTTTATTGATTTATAGGTCTTTTAATTGTGAGTTTAGTGTTGTTTTGAGGTCATCAAATCCATTCCAGTAGTAGCCTGAAAGTTTGACTGTAATTTTTCTTCAAAACGGACCATTTATGTGTGTGAGGGTGCTTAACACATAAACAGCAGATTATGTGCTCACTTAAAGGCACTATCACTGACTTTTGCCAATTAGAAAATTAACAAAAACAAATCTAATTGCTATCAAGTCCTCACCTCTCATATTGAAAGTTGGTTCACAATTCCTGCTTTGAGAACCTATTTCAGAAAGTCCAGAGCGCACACTGAAATTTCAATAAGTTACAGGTAGCATGTATTATTACAACCATTTTTTTAAAACTTAAGTTGATTGGGGGGTCCCATGGACTCAACATTTTGTTTTTCGTGCACCATGTTTATACCAATTATTTGTGCCCACAAAATTGTAGGTAAGGTAATGCCTAAATTATCAATGGCGCATATTTTTGGTGGGAAAAATTTGCAAATCGGGCCATGGCGTTTGTTTATGCTTAGTCTGCTAAAGAAAGCATTGTTGGTGTGCTGTCGCCTATTCATAAACTTGTGTTGGCCCTTTTATTGTAGTGGAGTAACTTTTTTTCAATTTTAATGGCAGCAAGGCCCAAATGATTTATCTATTCTATTATGGGCCCAAATTAGGGGTTATAAAAGTCCTTTTGAAAAGTAATTTCCATTTCAGTGGGAGGAGATTTTTTTTTAAAGCATTTTGAAATTGTCACAAAATGATTTTTTTTTTTTTTAAACAAAATGTTGGTCCACATGGACCCCCTTACACACTAACAGAAGTGGCAAGACTTATTACCACTTACGTGTTAAAGGGATTTCGTGATTCTAGTACCCTTCGTCTTATTCATTGTTCACTAGATCTCCGTGAGAAAAAGCTTATTCACAAAACTTTTTAGATGATCCCGACTTGCGGTTTTCGTGGGTATGAGCAAAGCGTTTCCCACGGTCCTATAAGCCACTGTGCTATCATAGTCGCGTTCCGAAATATATCACGCTGGCGTTTCTGTTTCGGTATTGCGGCGGCGTTGTAAATAGAGCATAGGGAATAAAGATGGAAGCTTCCATGATTGTTGTTCAGTCGTGACATTGGTCAGAATATTCTGGTTTTTTTCGCAAGGACAATTATCCAATGACCATGAAAACCATCTGTAGTTTATTTAGGGATTTTCATTATTATATGTGCCGATAGATTTTATAACCAATAAATTCTTGTTAAAAGTACACTGTTTCAACGAAAATACTGCAAGGCGAACTTGTAATTAAACGATGCGTAAAATATGTCTTAGACAGTGGTGTAACCCGCTTTTTGGGGGGGTGGGTTTCCGGGGGGGGGGGGGGGGCGTAATGGGCGTTATATTTTCGGGGGGGGGGGGCAAAGCATATGGGTAATTCCATAAATAAGGCACACACTTGTTTAAAATACCGAATTGATTGTGCATGGCAATTACTGTAATAGATTAGAAAGTACTATACTATGAGTAATAATTGTTTGAACGATTCGAACAATTGCTGCATGTGTGCGTAAAGGTCGCACTGCTGAAACACGCGTAAACACAATGATTTTTAAAATAGATACGCGATACGCCGGTTGTTAACAGGTCGCAAAGCGTATGCTTAGTTCAAACAATTATTACGGCGACTATAGATCTATGCTCATTACAGTTGCACATTGTTACTAGAAGGTGTATCTTCATTTGAAAGATTACAAGAATTTTTTCTATTGCAAAATGGAAACTGTATGTTTTTTGAGAAAAAAAAAATCTAAATTATCACATTTTTGGGCAAAATTGTTGTGACATTTTAACTTAAAGTCATTTTTTAGAGCCTTGTGGTGGGTTAAAATTAATAAAATGGTTCATAAATGATGTTGACAAAACCACTTTTGATCATTATAGGCAATAGATTGCGAATCAAATGATGGATTCTTTGCATGACATATCTCAGAAAAGATGAGTTTCCTCATGTAAGCTTTGGTTCTTTTTTTTTGTCCCAAAAATTGACTTACTAAGTGAAAAACTTTAACCATATGAGTTTTGAATCTGTAAAACCAAAAAATGTGGGTATAGTTAATGGTATATATTAATGGTATTAGGAACGTACGAATAAAAAACCCGTTTTTACGGGGCCCGACCGGACCCCGATTCAGTTTGCAGATTTTGTTTTTTAGTGTTTTTGCAAAATTTGTAAAATTAGTCTGTTTTTAGTCCAAAAAGTTATTCAATTTTTTTTAGAAAATTTGTTTGAAACAAAAATGTGGGTATTTTAAGGCGTTAAGTAGGCGACGAAAAGAAAAACCATGTTTTACGCGGCGCCCGACCGAACCCGATTTTTCAGTTTTGCAGTTTTGTTTTTTGTTTTAGTTTTTGTAAAGAAATTATGTAAAATTAGCATGTTTTTTAAAATTTGCCAAATTTATCAATTTTTTTTAGAAAATTTTGTTGGAAACATTTTTAATTTTTTCTCTTGATTTTTCAGATTTGGAGGCTATTTGTGGCCAATTTTGAGCTCCCAGAAAAGAAAAAAAAAAATTAAAAAAAAAAAAAATTCGCCCGACCGCCCTTACTCGAAAAGTCTGCTCGCCCGTAAAACAGGGTTTCTTTTTCGTACCTTATGGTGGCATTTATATAGTTTGATTGCCTTTCTAAACACACGTTGTAACTAAGTTGCCTTCATATTGTCGGTGTCTTTGTGAAAATATCCAAATCCTTACCACTTTCATTTTATTGAAAAAAAAAAAGCTTAATTGAATTTTGGTGTACAGCCTTACACGAGGAACCTTGAGGTATCATTTTCTAATCAAAAATTGTGTCCAAACATATCTTTTGCTCCTAAGTGGACTTCTGTGTGTAATTGATCACTTTTATTGAAACAAAGACAAAAAAAAATACACGGCTCCCGGACCGCTTGTGTCGCATGCCGTCGCGGTTAGTGAATGATGGGCCTAACATGACCTTTGACCTTGATTATGTGACCGTCAACTCTCATCAACAAATGAGAGATCCATGTTGCACCTATGATTCAAGTTTGGTCCAATTGAACTCAACTTTTCAAAATGAGGTCAATTTTAAATTTTCAGCCCATTTTAAAACTTGACCTACATGGCCTTTGACCTGGGTATGTGGACTTTGACCTTGGTATGTGACCTTGACCTCTCAACAAATGAGGGATCCCATGTTGCACCAAGATTCAAGTTGCGTTCCAATTGAACTTAACTTTTATATGAGGTCAAGTTTACATGTTCAGCTATTGGACAACTTGACCTCACAGACCTTTGACCTTGGCATGTTGTGACCTTTGCACCTCATCAACAAGTGGGGGAGGCCATGTGGCCACCTGTGACCCAAGTTTGGTTAAATCCATCACAAGTTATGTGGATAACAGTGCCAAATGTTGAACCCTTTTTCACCAACAGATCATCAACCAACAGAATTAATCAACAACAAGACAACCACACAAACACAACAGTGGACAAAGTGATCCATATGTGTCTTGCCTGCTTTAGGGCAGCGACACAAATAGTGTAAAACCAGCCTTTGGATTTTACCCAAATTGTTGCAAAAGTTCCTCGGTAAGCGGGATACCACATTGTCATGCTTGCACAAGGAACCTGGATTTTTCCTACTTTAATCAATATTTTGGGTATTTTACTGCTTAGGGGGGGGGGGGGAATGTTGCTTTACTCAATTTTGAAATGGAATTCCTCAATATGAAATTTGTTGTAACTATGTCAAGAAAAAAGCTAAGGAAAAGCTGTTTTTGTTGTTAGGGTCAAACAGCTATGCCACAAGTTGTGTGCCTTATTTATGGAAATTGGAAATACCCGTATTAAATTTGTTAGTAGTATGGCCTATGTAAATCACTAATTGTTTAGGGGGGAAGAGAGGGGCAAGATGCCACCATGGGCCCCTGACACACCCCCTCCACCCACCGGTGTACACCACTGGTCAGTCTTCGACAAATGTTGTGATCACTAAGGAAACAAAAAAAAAAATACACCAGGACCACCCACTTAATTCAGCTCCAGACAAAATTGTCATCACAGAAATTTGCGGATTGGAGGGGTCATCTCAACCAGGCAGAAATTTGTGATTATGAAAGAACACTCTGTGCTGCAAAAACACTGAAGTCAGTTGACATGTGTTACAAAGCTCTTCCAGGAATCCACACAATCAATGCCTGTCTGGCACGTCTTAGCCAGCTAGTGTACAACGTCAAAGTTGAGAAGGAAAGTTGAGGCAGTTTGTCAGTTTTGTGGTAATCACAATTTCACTCAGCATTAGTTGCTGAAATGAAAAAAAACAAAAAGTAGTACAGGTGTGAGAAAATTGTTTTATATTTTCTGAATTGTTACAAAATTACATCTACAAAACAATAGACCTATGCATGAAGAGAGTCAGTTAACAATGCTGGGCTCATGCACATGCAATCTAATAATTAAAACAAAATTTACTGACCCAAGGAGTTGAAGGTGGGGTGACCCAATTGACCAGCATCAATTTTCCCACTTCACCCCCATGAAATTTGCTGGAATTCGCATCACAGAAAACTCAATTTGTTGTATATCATTGAATTTTATACCTGAAACAGACACTGTCTTTTAAAAAAGAGGTTGGTAGTGCTCTCCTAAAAGCTCTAATGTCAAAATAAGGAGTAATTCAGAGGTAACTTTCAAGAAACATTTTACCACGGCAATGTACATAAAAAAAATATCGTCCAGAGGAGTTTACAATCACTTCCTACAATTGCAGTAAGAAGAGAGCTCTGCATCAGAGGAGCTATCAAATGCTCTTTAAGGAGAGCTGTAGAGGGAGCAAACTCTCACTCGCCTCGCAAAAGACGATGTCATGCTGAATTATTGTGTTATTTATTGAGAGAGTGGATATCACACTGCATGTAGTTTTATGTGAACCATACAAATTTTGGCTTCTAACTCCAATACAAAAATGGCTTTTCTTTTCTAAATCTAAAAATGGAAACTATAAAAGTATTTGAGAGGCATCTTTCATGCCGCATGTAGTAAAAATCAGCTCACCTATCTTAAGTTTATGCAAGATTTGTCATGAAAACAATTGATTGGCATTTGGACATGACCTTCAGCAGGGATGGAACTTGACCTTGGTTCATGACTTTTACTCTCCATACATGATGAAGGAACCCCTATTGACCCTATCCTCAAGTCTGGGTTAAATCAGGCGCTAAAACTTTCCAAAGGAGGATAAAAAACCAAAAACCTAACCAAAAACTGTAACACACCACACACACACCACCACACACACATTACATTACACAATCAGTGTGTAACCAGCAGGCAGGGTGGGTGGGTGGGTGGGGGGGTTGGGGGATGGGGCGGGCACAGGGGGCGCTCAGGAACCCTTCCCCCCCCAAAAAAAAATAAATGAACTGACCTTTTGTACAGTGCCATGGAGGAGGACCCAAAATTTGCCCCCTCAGAAAATGCCTTGCATTCCTTTGCCCCCCCCCCCATTTGCAAAGGTCTGGTTGGTTGGGTACATCCATGATACACATACACATATCGGACCTGCGCGATTACATCACAAAACTCCTCTGCTTTTCAATTCAAGTCTAGGGGGTATAAAAATGAATATGTTCTAAAATGGGCTGGGCACACTGTGCATAGCAAACAGATGTGATAATTCAGTGGGAAAATTGACACAAGTTGAAGGGAATTTCTGAATGGTAATGTAGATGTAAGGCAATGAATTGATTGTTATTATTGTGGGCTTGTAGCACAAGAGCTTCACCTATGAATTTTTTTTTCATCGTGTCCTAGGGTATCATGTACAATCATTGCAAAAACTGGGTGAAAATCATGCCAAAATTGCCTCTGGATTGGCAGGCAATAGTGATGGTATATGCAAAACAAAACCAACAACTGGTGTTTATTGTAGTAAAAAAACAAGGGACATCCTTCACTTATTTCATCACATTCCTTACCGGTTAATTCCTTCAATCCTAAAACATATTCCAGTGAGTTTCCCTGTGATTTTTCTGTTATGATTCAGCACAACTATCATGAAAACCGATAATCCACTTGCTGGTACATCAGAGTATCTGGAAAGCCACACCTCAGTCTTGTTTCACCTGTGCACATTGCAAGACATATAAGATGGCCATGTGATACCATAAACATTGTGCTTACAATCCCCAAAACTACACCATCAGAACTGTAACCTGTGGGGGATATCTTGTGAACCAGAGGTTGCCATGGGTGCTGGGATCACGAAAAGTGTACCGTGACGCTTATTTTAAATGGGATTAGCAGCCGATTTGCTAATCCGAAACATCGAAAAAATCATCAAAATCATAGTTTTGTACTTTTTTACGGGCATGGATGTGCTAACAACCTGCAGTGGTTGGCCTGAAAATTGTGTATTAAAGACAAGACAGTATTTTATCTGATTCTTTAATTTCTATACGCCTGCATATCAAAAATTCCGACTTGAGATCAAAAAAGCCTTTCTCTGTGAATAATCCCAAATTTTATAGCGTGATATTGTGCACCACATGATGAATGCCAGCTTGACCTCAAACAAAGCATTATTTAACCTTTGTTTATTCTGTGCTAGTGTAAACCCAATCAGTGGTTTGGTTAGATTTTGAGACGTCATCGCTCTGTAGGTCTATTGTGGGAGACGGTTTTTATTTATGACAAATTCCTCAATACTTCATTTTTTTCCACTATTGGCGTTTTTTCTACATAAGGCAATTGTATGGAATTGTACACACTTATCCCAATTTATAAGTTAACAACACATTGCATTTCCACATTTTTCGTTGTCTCGCAATATCGCTGCTAATCCCTTTAACTGAGTTTGGATGGTTGATCAGGGTTCGATTTAGAAAATAAAAAGTTACATACACAAACTGGCGGTTTGGCTCGGAAAATGGGCTAAAATAACACAAAAATCTGCATGCACAGGCTGAATTTACATGCACAGAGCAATGTTACATGCATTCTGTGCATGTAAAAACCCCTCTAAATCGAAACACTGATGGTTATGCACACTACACTCCCCCTAGTACTTATTATTCCAAAAACGGTTGCCTAGTCCGAAGAGTCGAGGCCGAAACAGCTGTTGACCCCATGCAAATTGTCTCCTTATTTTAGAACAATAGAACAAATTAAGTACTGGCGACACAAATTTTTTTGACAATGATAATAAAGTAGGTACATGCAAGAGTATTATCTCTGCAAAAAATCAGACAAATCCATTAAGGGAATCTTGCCATATAAGCCCACAAAGGTCATTGATTTGTCTTATAGCGCCCTCCTCTATATGCCCATTCTCCATAGAATAGAAAGGAATGGAAACAACTAGGATTTTTGAAAGAAAAGAAAAATTCATATTTGCCTGCAATTAAAAATTTCGTAAAAATTTACACAGGATATACTTAATGGACTAAATAATCCAAATCAGTTGTCAAAAGTTGTCGCCAGCGAAATTTTTTTTGTTTTATTCTGGTATTTGTCATAATAATGAGACTTTCAAAAACCTGTGCCAAAACGTCGCTAGTCCGCACACAGAAAATTCTATCCTTAGAGGCCCCCTGCGTCAGTCCGCGAAAAACCCAGTTTGGGTTCCACAAGTCAAAAAAAAAAGGTTCGCTATGCATGATCAAATACTTACTTATTACACATTACTCACTATTTGCAGGATCCAAAATAAGAATTATCGGAGGGGCAAGGCAATTTTTGGACAATTTTAAAAGGGGCACCAAGGCATTACATGTTAGAGAATAGCAAATATTTTAGGGCAACAAAGGGCAAATGGCTAGGGGCACATAAGGGGGCAAATTTGGACGTTGGGGGCCTTAGGTTATTTTGGAGCCTGGAGTAGGGTGCATCTCAAATACTAATCTTAAATGTTCCATTAGTCTAGAAAACATTCTCTGTCAAGTTTGATTTAAATCAAAGCCAAAAAAGGTTTAGGGTGGCACCGTCGCTTAAAGTTTGGTACATGAAGTCAATGGGAGTTTTGTATATTTGGACAAACACAAGGGGGGAAAAAATGATGATCTTCATCTTGAATTTGTCAGAAACTCACAGAGAGGTACCTTATAGGATATAAGGCAAATAATTTCCAATAAAGTCCAGCCAAAGTCATCCTCACAATGGCAGAAAACAGAAATAGATTATTTTAAACTAAATCATTTCAGTGGGGGGAAGTCAAACTGGGGCAATCCCATGTTTTGGCGGCAAGGATCATTCTATGCAAAAATTCCATTCACTCATGACTTTCGTTTTCTCAATATTGCAGTTTTCGCGTAAATTTGGATGACGAGGGCGCCTCCAAAAGTAACACATATCCAACACAGAGTTTTATAATTTTAACAGGAGGGCCATCGTCAGATTTTTAAAATCATTTCCTGAAGATAGATGCTGCTTAACACTTACCATTTTCCCGTGGAGCAATTTAAAATTTAATGAAAATACTCATGCACCTTGGAATATACAGGGGTCAACAAACTTTCTTAGTTGGGGTTTCAATGAAGGGCATTTTTATGACATTAAAAAAAAGACGTTTTAAAACTGCCAAAACACATGAAAAGTCAAATTTTCCATGCCAAGTGTTTCATAAAAAAATTTCAACTTTTTGGAGTTAAAATCACATTTTCAATAGGATGTACTTTTATGGGAAAGTGCCCTCAGGGCTCATTTGCCAAAACATGATTTTCGAGAAAAGTAAAGGCAATGGTGAGATGAAAGTTGCCGAACAGATGATTCCCTAAATTACCCCAAAACATGGGTATTTGCCACCAAAATTAAGCAAATTGAACAAAAAAAAAAAAAAAAAAAATATGCGTTCAATGAGTGACAGTTGGCGAGGCCATTTTGGATTTTTCGATGGGGCCACCTGTTTTTGCACTTTTAGTTTTTCTTCAAAGTGCGATCAGGGTGATTAACGTCATCAAATGAGCCTGTGTCAGAAGTGATTGAAACAATTACCTTCTATGCCCACCTCTATAAAGGTGCTGGTTCAGATCGACTCTGGGACCCCCCTAAGAACAAATATTTTTTCTAATTATCTTCCTGAAATTTAGCTTCCAAATCCACTACTTTTGCAAAGAAACAAACAATGCCGTTTGAAGGGTGGTAGGAATAGGGCTTGCAATATCGTGCATTATGCCTATGTATCTAAACCGCAAGTTCGTTTTACCAAGATACTTCATGGTAAGTGAATTGCTGGTGCAAGGCTCTAATATCAAGTGGAGAACAAGATATATATCGGAACACCCACCTTCAAGACTTTATGCTAAGTAAATGTTAATTCGCTGATGTAGAGCACATTTAGAATAAGACCGTTGCCAAGCTCAACTGCTCACAGGGGGGGCTTTTACCTTTGGTAGGGAGCCATTGAATCAAATACACAAAAAAACCTATGAACATCTCATTAATTCGGAGCAGACCTCAACAGGTGCATAAGCCAGGTTGAACCGGTGCTTGAACAGTAGTAATCCAAACGAATTACCATGCTACATGTAAACTAACGTGCAATACATCGGCGAATACGGTGGCTGACATACACTGCTAGAATGGGTCATACATATAGAGTCTTTATTTCAGCCAAGCTAGGGACATAAACATCACTGGTCAAAAACCAGAAGTGCCACCAGTAGGAAGGATTCATATTTCTAGTTATGCGTTGTGTCAATTGTACTCCCGGCCTATGGGTACCGGCGGAGCGGGGAAGTCGGGCATTGGATCGTCAGGTGTGCTATGGACACTAGGGAAGAACGACGGTGGTAGGCCTGAGCGGCTGATTGGAAGGGCAGCTAGTGAGGTTGGGTCGGTATTGCATGGCATGTCCCCTGGTGGCTTGAGTTGATTGGTAGAAATACGGAGGTCCAGATGGAATGGCGACGAGACCGTAGAATATGCGATACCTCATGGTGACCTTGCTGTGTGCTCGTCTTCATTAGAGTAGTCATGTAGAGTAGGTATGGTAGAATCTTGGTGCCCACTATGTCGCTGGTCGAAAGTCCGCTTTCACCAAATCTGGCTGCTATACATGTACAATGTCAAACTCTATTCACAAGATCTTTAGTGTGGGGGTCCCAGACGACGATGCACAATCTAATGTTGGACGGACGTAGGTGAAGTAAGCCTTTTCTTTGATCTTTTGAGGGCATATGTACTGATGTTTCTGCAGATGGAAGCCAAGAGTTGATTGCCTTCTTGGTGATATTATTAACATGGGCTTTCAAGATGGAAAGGATAAAGGGAAGAGTAAAGAAAGGAGACTCATATTTCTTCAACTCTTTTCTGAGGTGTGCGGCCAGCTTCATTCATCGCGCAAACAAAAAACTGTGCCGGAACAGAAACGAGTCATTAGTTCAATTGGACGCGCCACGAAAAGGAAAGTCACTGTACGCGTTTATAAATAGATCAGTGAGTGGCCAGTGGGGATTTCCGTACGGAGCAGCGGCCGATCTAAAATGGCAAATTGCTTTAGGCGGTGGTGCATAATGTGTGCTGCAAACATCATAAAATCTTTTTTTAAAGACGGACATGAGAGGATTGCTACATGCAGCGTCAACGAATCATCCACGGTGGTGTTAGGCTACCTGGTAAATGGTCCGCAGCCCCGTCAAGCATTATAATAGTGGTGACCCTGCGATTTAACGTGGGGTTCAAGCGAGCGAGCCTGTATCGTTAAAATGGATTCCCGGTTGTACCGTTATTCATACAAAACAAAATACTTTTACACTGGAGTTGATTCTTCAACTCCAACGGATGTGAGTGGAAAAAGATTGATATTAAACATCTTTTCGACTTTAGAATAATTGTCAAGTTTTAGTGATTAGTGCTAAACCTATGGGAACGGCGAAAACGACGCTATCTTGGTCGCCCCCCCCTGCGTTCCGCCAAGTATTTTGCATCGTCAACAATGTGGAGTACAGTCCCATGATGGAATACTGGGTATTAATGATTTTTTTCCTTGTTGGTGATTCTTGAGGGGACTTCACATTTGTCTGGATTGAAAGCCATCTGCCAAGTCTTCTCCCAAATTTGAAGCTGGTCGAGGTCGTCTTGGAGCGCAGAAGCAGAAGCATCATTGATGGAATGGATGAGTCTGTAGAGTAGTGCATCATCAGCATCAGGAAGGTCGTTGATTGAAAACGAGAAAAAGTAAAGGTAAAGAACCTTGCCCTGAGGGACGCTGATGTTACATGTTTGGAAGTGCAGCTCTCCTTGCCTTCCAAAAGACGACTTGTTGGCTGCGTCCAGTAAGGAAATCACGAATCCAAGATACCGAATCCAAGATAGAAGGTTTGTCTCTTTCGCCGAGGCGTGCTGGAACGTAAGAGGGAGTCGCTCATGAGGGCACACGGTCGAAGGCTTTCGAGAAGTCCAGTAAGATGGCATCAATTTGTCTTTATCCCTAAGTCCTTCGGCCAGGTCGTTATAATTGAAGAAGTAAAATGGAATCACATGAGTGTCTCTTTCTGAATCAAAACGGCTTGTCGGGTGGAAAGCCATGGTTGTCAATGTGGTTGATGATTTGGCTGTGGATGACAGGTGCCATGATCTTGCAAATTATTGATGTGAGCGATATTGGACGGTAGTACGGGTTTATGTCTGTAGCATTTCTTAAAGATTAGGTGATACATTGGCTCGATTCCATGGTGTGGTATTTTTCCTTGTGTTAAAGAAGCCTGGGTTGGAGAGGAAGTGTCGTGGTTGATGCTAATTCAGTGCGCCCTCTTAAGTAAAATATGCTGGGATGTTATCAGGTCTTCCATTGGCGGAGAGGAAAAATGGTTTAACTTTTGTCAACAGCTTTTGTACTCCTTCAAAAGTGATGGTAAAGTCTGGTACCGGTTGGGTGAGGGGTGATGGGCCCAGATAGGTAGAGATACGCATCACTGAAGAGCAAAGGCTACGTGACGTTTGATCTGGTTATTCTATCGTGAAAGATGAGGACTGACATCCCAATGCAATCAGCTAGAAACATGGTCGCAGCATCACAGGGCAACTGCCATCCGTGTACGCGGACCAACGAAACGCTTTAGTGCATACACCGCAGGGGTGGTATTTTGGGGTGTTGGGGCTGGATTAAGTTCTGTGTCGAAAGTGCACTATAAGCAAAGATGCTAGGTATAATTAAAACCAGTTTCAGTTTCTTACTTCTATCGTAGTTGGAACATGAAGCACTTGACGGAAGGGAAGGTCGAGGCTGAAAAAGCTGAATACTGATATAAATGATGCTTGAAGATACTGATGAAAGCTGTATTGATTGTATAGCAAGCTGTTACAGCTGGATTAACCAAACACTAATGATGACAAAGAATCAGCAGTCATAAGGCGTGGATATTGTTCAGTGTTTGTTAAACGTACTGGAAAAACAAAAAAAAATGCATACCAACAAGCAGCCTGTTATTAAATGGCGGTCTAGTCCATAAATTCTGGGAAATGAAACCAGTAAAACTCGCTTGTTACTGTAAGGTAAACAGTTCAGTTGCCAAAGGCAGATAGATTGCACAAGGGATGCAGCTAATATCGGGCTAATATGAAAGCTAAAGCACTACGATACATACAGTACTCACGGCGACGCCCCTTGCCACAATGGTGAGGATAAGCTTAACTCAAAAATTGCGCTGGACAGGTCTAAAAATCCACACAAAGCTGGTAGGATGGATGATAATTACGATGGGAGCATGACATGACAAAATCACACATGACGATTTTATTCCTCAAAACAAAGATGGAATTTGGGTATTGTAAAAACAAGGAGTGGAGTGAAAGCCAAAGGTGTGTTCCCGCGAATCGCGACCTCTTCATTGAAACATGCAAGATTATAACGTACGTTGATTTTCACTCTTAGTCACGTTGGAGTTTACAGTGAGTGACAATTGAATTCACTTTCAATTTTTGAAACGATTCAGGTTTGTGCGAAGTATATTGTGGGTATGGGACCCATGGCCACACTCGACTAGTTTACCAATTTGAAGTTGTTTTGGTAGAAAACAGCAAAATGAATGCATGGTGATACTGTATGGCGAAAATGCAGCATTCTCTCGCCCATCACTACGGAATGAGATGCATCTACTTAACAGATCCCCTGCCATTTAGCTCCATTTTAAGTAATCTACCGCACATTTCCTGACTTGTTGGGTATTACCGAGCCCCGCCGAGTCCTAGTCCTGATGAGCATGACGTCGGGTTGCATTTGTACATTCACTTCTGTCGTTAACTTTAACGAACACGAAGTCATGCCAAGATCCTGTCATTTTTAAACATCCCCCACTTTAGCGTTTCCAAGTTATAAACGCACCCAAATCACTCCAAAAATGGTCCGAATTACTCGACTGTTGACTCACTTTTATCTGGACATACTTACAATGAGGTTGGACCGGTTATTTTTCATTGACTCACACTAAAATGATAAAAAATTAGTGATTTTTTAGGCACGCAGCGATCTTACGTTTTCGTTAAGGGCCAAATCTGGTATATCGGATGGGGTCAGGGGTCAAGAGGTAAAGTCAGTGGGGGAAAAACATGGCTTTTGCTGATCAACACAAAAATTAAAAAAACAATTAGTCTCTTGAAATGCTTGATGAGACGACCTCGACGGGTGCATAAATATTGGATAACGTCTTTGTAACCATATTGGAAAAGGAGACTCGATAACATCTGTCATGAATAATCAATCTATAAGGATATACTTGTCTGGTCTGAAGTATGAAAGTGACGACGCGCGAGTATACCCAGTGCCGCCTTTCAGTGGTAAGTGCGCTTGTGCTTTGGTACGCGCGCGTGAAAGGTCGGTACAATGTATATGACCGCGTCGCGACGTCATTCTTCGAGCTGGACAGAGTATATTGAAATACATCGATTGTGGTCCTTTATCCTAAGTCCTTCGGCCCCATAGTCAACTCGTTAATTGTAAAAGTAACGGGTACTCACACTTGAGTGTCTCTTTCTGAATCCAAACTGCTTGTCGGTGAGAGCCATGGTTGTCAAGGTGGTTGATGATTTGGCTGTGGATGACATGTTCCATGATCTTGCAAATCTGATGACCGATATTGGACGTAATGTACCGGTTATGTCTGTCCGCTTTCCTTAAAGATTGGCCTGATACTTGGCTGACTTCCATGGTGTTGGTATTTTCCCACAACGTGAAAGTAGGTGTGTTAAAGACCTGGAAGAGAAGTGTCGATGGTGATGCTAATTCAGATGCGCCCTCTTTCAGTAAATTGCTGGGATTGTTATCAGGTCCCAGTGGCCGGAAAATGGTTTACTTTTGCAACACTTGTACTCCTTCAAAAGTGAGGTAAAGTCTGGTACCGTTGGGTGAGGTGATGGGCCAACGATTAGGTAGAGATGACGCATCACATGAAGAGCAAATCCAGGTGACGTTTGATCTGTTTTTTCTATCGTAAGATGAAAGGATGACATTCCCATGCAATCAGCTAGAAACATGTGTCGCCGCTCATCACAGTCAACTTCCATCCGTGTACGCCGACCAACGAACAGCTTTAGTGCATACACGCAGGGGTATTTGGGGTGTATGGGCCTGTATTAAGTTCTGTGTCGCAAAGATTGCACTATAAGCAAGATGCATAGGTATACTAAAACCGTTTCAGTTTCTTACTTCATCCGTTAGTTGGAACATGAAGACCCTTGACGAAGTGAAGGGTCGAGGCTGATAAAGCTTGAATACTTGATATAGATGCTTGAAGATACTGATGAAAGCTGTATTGATTTTGTATAGCAAGGCTGACAGCTGGATACCAAAACATCTAATGATGCAGATCAGCAAGTCTATAAGGCGTGGAATATTGTTCATGTGTTAAAATATGGCAAAACAAATGCATACCAACAACAGCCTGTTATAAATGGCTGTCTAGTGCCATAATTTCTGGGAAATGAAACCAAGTAAACTCGCTTAGGTTGTAAGGTAAACAATTTCAGTTGCCAAAGCAGATGCACAAGATGCCATGCTAATATCGGGCTATAGGAAAGCTAAAGCACTACGAGACATACAGTACTCACGAGCGACGCCCCTTTGCCCACACTGGGTGAGGATAAGCTTAACTCCAAAAATTGCGCTGGTACAAGGTCGAAAAATCCACACAAAGCTGGTAGGATGGATGAACTACGATGGAGCATGCACAAATCCCCACATGAGAATTTTAATTCCTCCAAAAGATGGGAATTTGGGATGAGTAACAAGGGATGAAAGCCAAAGGTTTGTTCCCGCGAATCGCTACTCTTCAATTGAACATGCAGATTATAGTACGTTGATTTCCTTCTTAAGGTTCACTTTGACTCTTACATGATTGACATTTGAATTCACTTTCATTTTTGAAACGATTCCGGTTTGTGCGAAGTATATTGTGGGTTTGGACCATGGCCACACTCGACTAGTTTGACAATTGAAGTTGTTTTTGTAGAAACAGCAAATGAATGCATGGCTGATACTGTTATGTCGAAAATGTCATGCCTTCTCTCGCCCATCAATAACTGAATTAGATTCATCTCTACTTTCACGATCCCGCCATTTATCTCCATTTAAGTAACTCCCGGCACATATTCCCTCACTTTTTTGGGTATTACGAGCCCCCGCCGACGTCCTAGTCCTGCTGAACATTACTTCGGGTTGCTTTGTACCTTCCCCCCTTCTGTTGTTAACTTTAACGAACCCGCATCATGCCAAGATCTGTCATTTTTAAACATCCTTTAAGGTTGCCAATTTATAAACTCACCCAATCCTCCAAATGGTCCGAATTACCCGACTGTTGACTCACTTTTATCTTGACATACTTTCAAATACTGTTGGACCGGTATTTTTCACTGACTCACATAAATGATAAAAAATTAGTTGTATTTTTAGCAGGCATGCGATCTTACGTTTTTCAGTTTAAGTGCCAAATCTGGTACGGATGGTGTCAGGGGTCAAGATGTAAAGGACAGTGGTGGGAACATGTAGCTTGTTCTGATCAACAAAATTAAAAAACAATTCTCTCTTTGAAATGCTTGTGAGACACCTCTAGCGGTGCATAAATATTGGAGAATCTTTCTTGTTAAGCCATGATTGGAAAAGAGACTACGATACCTATCTGTCATGAATAATTCAATCTATAGCTATACTTTTGCTTGTCTGAAGTATGAAGTGACGACGCCCGCGGTATACCCGTGCCGCCTTTCATTGTAGTTCGCTTGTTCTTTGCGTACGCGCGCGCTGAAAGTCGGTACAATGTATACTCCCGCGTCGCTACTTCATACGAGCTGGACAGAGTAATATCTGAAATACATCGATAAGTTTGGTGCAACGCGCATGCGTTAAATCTGGACATAAACAGAACGAGATTTCATTCCATAGAAGAATGGAAATAACGACAAAAATGTTAAATGGACGCACGAACACGTCTGATTTTGACATCCAAATGTTCAAAAGGAAACTAGCATACCTTCAAGAACACGTGTCCGTACTGATTTTTGGATCAGCGCACGTAAGTACGTCACAAGCGGTATTTTGAGTTGAGAGGAATCACTTTTATCACACCACACTGTTAAACGATTTGAAATCTACGAGCGTCTGTTGTAACCTTAGGTCAAGATACGGATGTCCAGTGATAAAAATAACGTCAGACCTGAGTTTACAATCATTGGCACAGCCGCGTTCCGACATATCCCCGCACCCTTTCCCAGCCCCTAAATTCAATTTACGACTCCCTGACGAAGACCCGGGCAATTTTCCTGGCAGCGGGGACACATGTAAGTCATTAATCCACCAAAATTCCCGCTAATTTTTCCGCGCCGACTTCCAAATTCCTGCTATGGTTCCGCCGACTCCCCGCAGTAACCCTGGTCCCTGGGTACCCAGGGACCGGGATTACAATTGACACAGCACACCTGCATTAGCTCGAACAGCTTGTAGCCCCGGCCCACGCCTCCCACATTGAGTTCCAGTTAGAGTAACATCGAACCTCGGCTCGAACTATTTTGTTTTTAAGTTTCTATCATGGGGGGGTAGGTCATGCCAACCCAACAGCAACAGCAAATTCAAAACGGCATGAACTGGGTGGCTGCTAGACGGTTTAAGACTTAAAGGTTAGGAGGGCGCTCTACGCATATCGAAACGGTTTACACACAGACTTGGACTAAAAACTAGCCTTGGTCAGAATATTTAAATCTAAATGACAGTTAGTGGAAATTACACTATTTTGCAGTGGGGTTAATACACTAAACCCCGACGGATTTGAAGCCAATAATTTGTTCTTAATTTATCATGATATACAAGATCTTGTGAACAAAGGTTTTAAGAGATTGATTTTTTTAATGTCACTGGACCGAGACTGCCATAGTAATATGCAAGTAGCAGTTCCACAAATTACCGTTGGAAATCCCCCAATGCCCAAATCGAGGAAGGAGCGTGTCCTACCCCCCCTGGTTTCTTTCAGTAAGTTATAGTATGAAATAGCAAGTTCTGTGTTCATTGAACTACAAAACAATCTACATGATCTATATGCGAACCTATGGGCTATATCCCCTGCAATAATCTTGTAAACCTATGAAATCCTGGGTCAAAATAAAGTGTTTCATTGAACTATATGATAACGTATAAGACCGTCACATACGTGTATGCAAGCCATAAAGGCCCATAAACGTATTGCCGCAAAGCGTTGCGAGAAAGTAGCAACGCGTTGCGACATTTCAGGCAACGCGTTGCGACATTTCACAACGCGTTGCGGTGTCGGCCAATCAAAATCATGAATTTCTGTGACGTATTTCAAAAAATAGACACACACCGCGTTGCAAAGTATGCTAGCCAACGCGTTGTGAAATCACCAACGCGTTGCAAGCCTTCACAACGCGTTGCGGAGATTCACAAGCGTTGTGAGCTGTACAACGCGTGCGAGGGTCCCCAAGCCATAAGGGTCCTAAGTATTGCACCGCACGCGATGTGAGAAAGTAGTAGCAAGCGTTGCGACATTTTCGCAACGCGTTCCGCGTCAGCTAATCAAAATCATGAATTTCTATGACGTATTTCAAAAGATAGATCCACAACGCGGTGCGGCAACGTTATGACCCTATTGGCTTTCACAACGCGTTGCAACCATAACAAAGCGTTGCGAGCTTTACAAAGCGTTGCAAACTCACACAACGCGTTGTGAAGGCAATAATAGGGTAATAAACGTATTCCGCAACGCGTTGTGAAGGTCGCAACGCGTTGTGAGATTTATTATTTTGAAATTAGTCACAGAAATTCATGATAGTGATTGGCGACACCGCAACGCGTTGACGGAAATTGTCGCAACGCGTTGCTGAATGTCGCAACGCGTTGCCGAAATGTCGCAACGCGTTGTGACTTTCTCAAAAGCGTTGAGGCAATACGTTATGTCCCTATGGGCTGTTAACCTTAGTCAACGCGTTGCGAGCTTGCACGAGTCGTTGTGAAGATCGAAAACCGCGTTGTGAAGGTTTGCAACGCGTTGCAAAGTATCTCAGCAACGCGTTGTGGGTTATTTTTTGATACGTCACAGAAATTCATGATTTTGATGGCCGACCACCGCAACGCGTTGCTGAATGTCGCAACGCGTTGCCGACATGTCGCAACGCGTTGCTACTTTCTCGCAACGCGTTGCAGCAATACGTTATGCCTTTATGGCGTGCCATATTAAGGTGTACCGAGTCATGGATTGCTCAATGAAGGCTGCCATTTTACACATGGCAGTACATCATGACTGCACTGACTGCATAATGACATTGGCAGTAGGACCGTCATGACATGAATGTGGTAGATGGAAAGCTGACCAAATCAGCTGATCTCATGCCGGTTCGAACATTACCAACATAAACAATCCCGGGGAAACAATCAAGCCCTTGAACTGTGATCCCCGCGCGATTTTTTTTTTTTTTTTTTTGCAATTTTTGTTATGCAAGCAGGTTGTTGATTCGGATATGGCAGGCATAAGCAGTGCGCAGGCAGAGAGCGCAAAGTACCAAGGGGAAAATCGGTATTGCTGTCGAATTCGCGTGATTTCGACCAAGCTGCTTTTGGGCGAAATCAGTAATTTCGGCATAAATTTAGTGCCGAAAAAGTGTGATATCACGGTATTTCGACAGGCGGATGCCGAAATCACGTGAAGTCGGTAAAGGCACGTAATTTGCGGCGTAACAAGATGCCAAAACGATGTCATGCGTTGAGGAGGCACCGCTGAAAAAGATTACAATGAAAACGTTCCAAGATTTCTACACAATCTAGTAGATACTTTATTTCAAGTTGCAAAATTAAATTCTTGACAGGCAGCAAGAAGTCCGAAGGTGCTACTTCAGAAAAGTAATTGTTAAGTACAGTAAACCAAATTTAATATTGAGGCCAAATTACGCTCAATTCCTTTGGAAGTACTAATAAATAAATAAATTAATAAAAAACACAAAG